>OY757920.1:82972405-83191013 GCA_963585895.1 Sepioteuthis lessoniana | reverse complement strand
CGTATATAATTTGTAAGTGAAAATTAATTTCATTTTTAAAGCAGAACTAATTTGTTTACACATTACTATTGCTATTGTTTCTACACCGTTAAATGGTTTCAATTATTGTTGTCTAACACTTATAATTCTATTCAATATTAATCTTATGTCATAACTCTCAGTGAAGTGGTTACAAGTATTGGTATTTAATACAAACAATTCAATCAAACATCAGTTATTTGTTTACACACAGTTAAATGAGCAGACAATTCCATTTCTAACAAATCAATTAAACATGTCATTTAATTACACATTGTTTTTTTACTCACGAGAGAGTTCTTCACAGCAGCGTAAACTGATGGTTTTCCACTGGAGTCTGAGTGATAGCAGGTGTCCTCAGGTCTTCAGGACTCTTCTCAGTATTCTGACCGATCTTAATACGGTACTTTGGATGGTCTCCACTCGTCCCTGTACCAATATGAATGTACCGAGCGTACCAATTACAATTGGTATCACTGTGACTTTCATCTTTCCAAATGTTTTTATTATTAGTAGTAGTAAGTAGGAATAGTTACAGGAAATTATATAATTTTGTGTGAGAAATCCCATCTGAGCAAATTATTGGTATTAGAGAGGAATACTTGAAACCATATAATTCTGTGGAGGTACCCGTGGTGTAATGGTTATAGTCGCAGGAAATGGACACGGTGATACGAGTTCAAATCCTTGACGAGACTGATTGCATTTCCCATTGCACTAATACTATTGGGAAATTCTCCCTCCAGCTATGGGTAAATAGTTGGAGAGACTGGGTTCTTCAGCCTTGGTGAGGCAACTAGTCTAGGAGAAGGAAAACTCAGAGTTCAAACCTGTTAAACTCCGCTTAAAAATTGACCTTGTGTCATATCCTGCCCGAGCGGAGGGGTTGGTAAATATGCTAATTCTGCGAAAAAGTGTTTCTTTAAGAATAAATGAAAGCATAACTCTTTAAAAATAACTTGAAAAGGAATAATATCTGTAAGCCATATAATAGTCCCCCCACCCCCCAAAATTGACTTTAGCATTAAATAACCTAGAGAAGGTTAACATGCCATATAACCAACCAATGAACCCCTTTTCATTTGAATGCTAATATCATTCTCCGAGAGCCATGTCTGATGGTTGTAATTTACTAAGCTTTTTGCTAAGATGTGGCCTAATGCCATATGAATGGAACACCCAATTAGACGAGAACTCACCCATAAAGGTTTGCTAGTTTAGCTTACTAGCCATTATAGGTGTCTGAGCTTTGTCTGAATGTTGATCTTTAGCATGCCGATTTAGACAGAATTTTTTAGATGCTATCAAGTAATTTTCCAATGGCTGTTAATACTTCCCCAAAGCATAAATCACCCTCTTTATTTATGGAGATGTCGAGAGAATTCCTTCTAAGAACATCCTTTTTGGCTGGCTTCAGGGACCAACCAGCGCATAAATATTGTTTGATTCATACTTCTATTGTACCTTTTCTAATTTTACCTTTTCTAATTGTACCTTTTCTAATTGTACCTGACGAAAAATACGAAACAGTGAGATGCAGAGCTTAACTGATAATCTCCGAGTGTTACTTGGCTGAATTCTCCTATATAGCTTTGAGTACAGTCTCAGAATCCAGTTTTAAACCTATCTGGCCTTGCTTTGATCATCGAGGTTCTTTCAACTCGATCGAAATTTATCTAATCATCTGGTTATTTTATCATGTTCAACAGCGGCTTCACACAACAAATATTTTTGGCTGCTTCGGTGGCGTTATGTCCCTGTTCGAATTCGTAAAATATAAAATCCCGAATTAGACTATGTTGCACGTTTATATATGTGGTTTTCAAATCAAATTGTGAAGCAATGCAGAAAATTGTCTGCGCACCAACTACCACAATACTACCACAACGGCTTGAACTTCTTCGGTCACATGATATACGCGCCGTAAACTGATGGGTCACTGAATTTGGCGAAACTTTTGACTCACTTGTATGCTTACGGAGTGAGCAGCGTGTTCGTCAGATCTGAGGCTAATTAAAAATCGTCGGAGCATCGTCAAAAGATGCCTTTTTTTGTGGTAGTCAATTTAGGAAAACAATATAAACACTTTGTGAAACGTTTTGAATTTGAACTTCTATAGACATAGAATTAAAGAATGGACATTCTATCACCAAATAAAATAAAAATACTGTTATTAGACCCAACTTGTTATCGGTTGCTATGCGTATCATTCATTTGAATGAACAATGCCTGTATTTGATCATTCCACCAATTGTAACTGAGTCGAGAAATTTAGAGTTGATTCAATGATATAATGTTTGAATTAACAATAGAGATAGCAACATTAAGACACAAGAAGTGGATTTAAATATGAAATTCAAGTAGAAAGTGTAAGAGCCCAATAATAAATCGTAACTTCTTCAAAGCTCTAAACACGTTTATCTGTTTTTGTTATTTAATGGCAAATCAACTTTCTTGAGTTATTTAGTTCCGAATCCATCCTTTTTGAAGAACAGCAGTGGTACTACTAAACTGGAAGGATAAGGGGGTCAATACCTTTCGCAAGGTTATTTGTCCGAAAGTGAACGTAATAGCATGATTGGAGCTCGAACACGCTCACTGCAATTCCGCAGTCCAGCGATTTAACCATTACACCACGAGGACAGGGCTTTAACATTAGCATTAATGATTCAAATTGATAATAAACAGTTGTTTTCTCACAATTATACGGTTTCATAAATTTTATAGTGTTAAGTAGAAGAATATACCGATACAGACTCGTGGTTCGAACGCAGATCTCTAGCGTTGAAATCGATTGTGCTACTGGAGTTCACGTGACTTGAAATAGAAGATACATCAATGGATCATTCAGAGGTTTAACATATGATGAGTAGAGAGACACATGCGAATGCAAAATAGATGTGAAATGTAGCATTGCGAGTAGGTATTGTTTAAGATTCCGGACCCCGCATTCGGTATTGTACGAGGGTGAAAAGATTTTTAAGTATCAACTAAAATTACCCCCCCCACTCCTCACGGAACATTACAAAAGTGGCAACAAAGAATTAGTCCTTAACATTATAAAATATTGTTAATTTCAAAACATATTTGCTTAATCAATAGATGAATCGTTAACTAAACGTATGAAGAAAAAGCCTGACGGCAATCACGCCAGAATGCTGCGAGCAATATTGAACAAGTCCTGGAGGTAGCACTCCACAAAGCAGCACCTGTACGGCCACTTACTACCCATCACGAAAACTATCCAAGTTAGATGAACCAGACATGCGGGACACTGCTGGAGAAGTAGGGACAAACTCATAAGCGACATACTCCTGTGGACCTCTTCACACAGATGAGCAAAGCCAGGACGACCAGCAAAAACATATACAACAGCTCTGTGCCGATACAGGATGTAGCCTTGAAGAGCTCGCGGGAGCGATGGACGATAGAGACGGATGGCGGGAGAGGGTCAGGGAGATCAGTGCTGGCGGCGCGACATAATGATGATGACTAGTAATAATACCTAACAGGTACTATCTCTTACTCCAGTTCAGAGTGGACGTTGAAGTAATAACAATGAAAGTTATTCCACACTACACAGAGATCGTCATCTACAGCTTCACCATTAGATGTAGGTAAGTGACATATCCACGACACTTCTTTTTTGCAAGGAAGGGGCTTGATCCTCTGTAAAAGATACAATCAGCATATTATACGGTTTCAAATCTTCCTAGCATTACTAGTTTAGCCCCTGTTGTGTAGTGGCTAATGTGATTTACTTCGACAACATTGTAAGTGAGTTCGAGCTCTGGTCGAGCTATTACATTCACTTTTCATCAAATATCCTTAGGAAAGATATTAACCCCCTTACCCAATAAATATTTGTTAAATAGTGCCACTACTGTTCTTCTACAAGCATAGCTTTGGCACTAAATAACCCTTGGGGGTTTTATAGGTACTATAAGAACTGGAATCTCATCATCAGATAAAATTTAGAAACACACTTAGGACACCCTTTTTTTGGGGCGGGGGTCTTAACCATCCCCAAGTGATACAGCTAGTGAATTCTAAGCGTTCAGTATTGTCTGATTTCAGACAACTATTTTTGGATACAAGAAACTTGTACCGACAAACATGATAGGTCTTGTAATACATCGTATTAATGAACGGCGTAGATTTTAGCAAAATTGGATGACCGTAAAATAGTTTTCAAATTATTATCAGTTTATTGACTCAGAAATAACGTTGGATGACAGATTATTTTTATTATGACACAGTTTCTGGTTTATATTTTTCCATTTTCTGTTATTTTTCTAACGATGTCCTCAACATTTTCTTTTAAAATGTTATTAACTGCATAAAATGAATTGCAATTTTCAAAGATTAGAGAACTCTAACGTCGTTCTCTTTTACCAATAGGTGGGGAAACATTAATTCCTGCCTTTCTCAAAGGCATTAGTGCGATGTAAAAGCTAACTGCTGTAACCGGAGTTTGAAATCGGATCGCTGATTTCATTCTAAGCATCGTTAATATTTATACCATTCTCACTTCATGTTTGGGTAAGGTACGGCAGCGAATTACGACTACAAAGGATGGGTATGAAACTATCGTCAGGACTGAATGGCCTTTGAAGTTGCCCGTGCCTACGAGTAGCTCCACCAGCGCTTAGAGGGGCAATAGGCACGTCCACACACAACAGTCGATCAGAGAAGTCTTTGCTTAATGTGCTGTTGAAAATGTGCTACGATCTCACCGGCGCTTTTATACAACAGTTTCATCAGTTTGAAGGAACTGTATTTTAGAGGTGAACATGCTGTACTACGACACCGTAGTTAGCGAGTTCTAATCCTGGTCGAGCTATTATATTCACTTTTTGACTTATACCATGGGGAAAGGTATGAACCTCCTACCTTATCCCCATATAATAGATACTGTCACTACTGTTCTTCTACGAGGATGGCTTTGCCATTAAATAACCTACGAAGTTTGATATGCCATTAAGCAAAGGGTTGTTCGGAGTGCCTCGGGTCTCGAATGAAAGGGATGCTTCTTTGGCAGTCTTGAGTTTCTTCTTGGTCTCTTTCCTCATCCTCTCTGAGGATTCGTTTAACCATCCTCTTTTTATAGATCAATATCTGGACTAAAATGTGTCATAAGGTTTCTCGTGTATGAGTCGACTCATGTATATTTTGATAAAAAATATTAACTCTTCAAATTTCGACCTATTCACACTTATATACGGTTATTCAACAGAACCTTTCCTCGTGATTTAATAAATTTAGTTTTACCTGAGAAGGGAGGAACGTGACACACAGTGAGAATCGAACTCGTTAGCAATGCTCTGCTTGTTTAGGTCACTAAACATTATATTACATAAGGCACTTCAGAAAACGGCTAGTAAAGAAAGCGTTGAATTATTCCATCTTTGCTTTCTTTATCTGAAAGAACGTTAAATTTTTATCGAAGACTCTCAAAGCTGCATTGTCAGATAAGCAATTTCTCATTAGCCAATCTCTTCCTCGAAGAGGTATAATGTCGACGCAAAGAAATGCTACAAAAAATTTATATAATTTATATCAGTAGATGTTCGTCACAAGTAAGTAACACTATAAATAAAGGCTTCGGCAATTCAATTATGTATGTTTTGACAAAAAGAGAAACGTTTGTAAAAGTCCAGCAAAAAGGAAATAAGTTTTTTAAATGTTGGCAAACTGCTTTTGCTTCAATTTAGAGAGAGAGGGAGAGAGAAAAGAGAGAGAGAAAGAGAAAAGAGAGAGAGAAAGAAATAGAGAGAGAGAGAAGAGAGAGAGAGAGAAAAGAGAGAAAAAGAGAAAAGGGAGAGAAAGGAGAGAGAGAGAGAAAAAGAGAAAAGAGAGAGAAAGGAGAGAGAGAGAGAGAAAGAGAGAAGAGAGAGACAGAAAAGAGTGAGAGAAAAGAGAGAGAGAAAGAAATAGAGAGAGAGAGAAGAGAGAGAGAGAAAGAGAGAGAAAAGAGAGAGAGAAAAGAGAGAGAGAGAAAAGAGAGAGAGAGAAAGGAGAGAGAGAGAAAGAGAGAAGAGAGAGAGAGAAAAGAGAAAGAGAAAATAGAGAGAGAAAGAAATAGAGAGAGAGAGAAAGAGAGAGAAAAGAGAGAGAGAGAGAGAGAGGGAGAGAAATAAATAAATAAATAATAAGATACAAAGAGACTAGTGGCCAAGCTGATAATATCAGAATACCAGGCTTTGTAAGAATAAACAAATAAAATGTGAGTCACCTAGTGTATGGTGCTGTTTTTACTAAAGCTGAAACAGAGAAAATAGATATGAAGACTTTGAATAAGATAATTAAATGTAAAATATAAACAATTATTTGAGCACAGGAACGCTTCTGTAGATCCACAAAGAGATTAGAGCAATTTCATAAAAATGAAAAAAATACTTGACTCTATCAAGACTTTTAAACTACAGCACCATTGATGCTATCGAGAAACCTGTGAAATAAAATTAAATGAAGTGATTTGCTATCTATTTCAACAATTTTGAAAAACGAAGTTCTTTCAGGTACCATTAGTGTTGGGTCTTTTACATAAGGAAAAATTGAGATGGCTCCACTCAAGAAAATAATAGGATTTATAAGTATTGGATTGTATGGGGGAGGGTCAAGGTATATACAGTAATTTACTAAACTTTTCGCGTCGATGTGGCACAAGGGTGAATTAATGGGGCACCCAACGAAACTCAGCTGTGAAGTTTTGCTGGTCTAGCTTGCTATCCATCACACCAATCGAGGTGCCCGGGTCAAGATATATACAGGCCGTCTACAAATTGTTAACAGATATTTATAGACTTGCCCGTCAATAGCAGCAGGATATCGGCCAATCAGCGATGATTAAAGCATAAATGAGAAGGGATGTGTTATTCGCATTATTAAAACGTATTGCAGCCATAGAACTGACATGGCATACCTTTTGTATTAAGAATACAAGTGGATGACAAGATGGCTTACCGAATTCTAACTGTAAGAATACGGAGGAATATTTACATATTGGTTGCTACTCAATTTCCACAAGTAGAAGAAAATTCAATACGTTCCTTCCATTAACATCTTCGTTAGCACTATAGTTGTTTATAATCTAACTAGACTACGTACTTCTGACGTCGTTAGATCTAACAAAAGAAAATGGCTTTACGCTAAAAAAAGGCAAGAAGCAGACATTATCCTGTAGAAACTATAACGGACGCAGACTACGTAGATGATCTAGCGCTCGTTGCAAATACACCTACCCTAGCCGAATCCCAGCTATATAGTGGTCTTCACGTAAACGTAGCCAAAATGGAATGCATGTGTTTGTTACGAGAAGGAGCCATCTCAACTCTAAATGGCGGTCCTCTGAAATTAGTTGACAAGTTCACGTACATCGGCAGCTGTGTCTCATCTACTGAAAGTGATGTTAATATGCGAAGGAGTAGCCTGCTATCGAAGGGCTATTGATTATATGGAAGTCTCGTCTACCCGAAGAAATAAAACGAGATTTGATTCAAGCGGTAGTGTTAATACTACTCTATGGATGCTCTACATGGACGTTGACAAACGGATAGAGAAGAAGCTAAATAGAAGCTGCGCAAGAATGCTACGAGCTATACTGAACAAATCTCGGAAGGAACACCTCGTGTAACAACAGGTTTACAGGCTCTTACATCCGATTTTTAAAATCATTCAAGTAAAATGAACAAGATATGCGGGACACTGCTGGAGGAGCAAGGACCAACTCATAAGTGACGCTCTTCTATAGACTCTTACACATTGACATACCAGTGTTAGCCAACCAGCAAGAACTTACCAACAACAGCTTTGTGTGGACACAGGATATAGTCTAGAAGACCTGCAAGGAGCGATGGACGATTGGGACGAATAGTGAGAGAGAGAGAAAAAGAGAGTCAGGAAAATCCGTGCTAGCAGTGCTATTTGATAATATATATATATATATATATATATATATATATATATGTGTGTGTGTGTGTGTGTGTGTGTGTGTAATAGTTGACACGAAGTCAGCGGCGCATGAAGACTGTCAGTTTCTCATCTATTCCATTATCAGACCATGAGGTTCTTGCATGATAGATATCTCTTTACATATACTGTATAGGGAATGATGAGAAGGGTGATCTAGTTTGTTGAGGATTCTGTGAAAGCTGCACACGTTTACACAGTATGTTTATTTACGTGGCTATGTTGTATTAATTTGTAATTTTTTTCATTTTATCATGATTAATTTATTAGTCTAAAAATGAATAATAAAATAAAATAACAACAACAGCAATAATAATAATAATAATAATAATAATAATTCTCTGGGATTTTGAGACACAAACAGATCATCTAATCTTGGCCAGATGACTAGAAATAGTGATAGTCAACAAAAAAAGAGAACCTGCTAAATAACTGATTTTGCCGTTCCGGATGATCACAGAGTAAAATTGAAGGAAAGCGAAAATAAAGATAATTACCAAGACCTTGCTAGAAAGCTGGAAAAAATATGGAACATGAAAGTTACGGTGATATCAATTGTAACTGGTGCGCTCGACACAGTCAGCAAAGGATTAGTAGAGAGACTGGAGAACTTGAAGATAAGAGGACGAGCGGAGACCATCCAAACTATAGCATCGCTCAGATCGGCCAGAATACTAAAAAGAGTCCTGAAGAAGTCTTCAGACTCCAGTGAAAAGCCATTAACACAGTTGTTACAAACTCTCATAATAATGATAGCGTTGGCTATGAGGCGATAAAGAGGAAATATTTAATATTATAAGTGAATGTATCAGATTAGCACAAAAGACTACAAGAACAGAGACAACTGAGAGGCGAAGGTAATCCACAAGGAATCGTACAAAAAAACTGATAGATGGTACATGGACGAAGTAGAATGCCCCCAAAATTAGATATATAACATTCCCTGGGATTTTGAGATAAAAGAGGATTACCTTGTGTTAACAAAAAAATAATTTGTCCTTTAAATTTTTTTTTCCGGCTTTGCTGATTACAGAGTGAAATTAAAGAAAAGCCTAGAGGTGGACAAAACCTGGACCTTGCCAGAGAACTGAAAAAAAAAAAAAATTTAAGTGACAGTGATACCAATCGTAGTTGGAGTACTTAGACTCCAAGAATCTGGAAAAGAGACTGGATGAACAAGAGATTGGAGGAAGAATTAAAGCCATCAAAACCACAGCACAACTAATATCGGCTCAAATACAGAATAAAATAAAGAGATTTGAAGACCTGAGTAGACTTGTTGTCACTCAAACTCTATTGATAAACCATTACTTTGAATGAAAATCTTGTTAGGAGCCAAATAATCATACCAAAAAAAACGTTCTGATAACTGCTTAAAAAGTAACTCCATAATGTCAGACTTATATTTCAAACACTCAATTGTTTTCATATTAACGCTTCTGGTAAACACATGAATGTAGACTTCGAAGCACTTTTCTTTATTACCAGCAATTTTCGGCACCTTTTCTAATATGAGAGTCTCAGCAATAGAAGTGGTTAGTGAGATTCATCGAAAACCCATTCTTCGACAAAAAGCGGGAAATCATTTACATATAAATTGTCGTTGATAGAGAGTAAACTCTGGAATATATCACGCTGATACCGGCTATAAATTTCCTATCGAAAGTTGTTGGCTACGGACACATATCTGAAAGAATTATCTTGATGTAACAGTTTCTCTCCAAATAACAGACTAATTTATTCATTGATTTTAGCGACATGTCAACCCGTCTAAGATTATTTATGCCAAGAGTTTACATAATAGCGTGCATTAACATTTTTTGCATTTTTTGTGTAGATGTTTATTAATAGCTTTTTTCACACAGTTATATATTAAGTAATCCTATCTAAAACAAATGAGTTGCACAATTCAAGCCATAGTAAAGGGGATAAGGAGGTGCATCTCTTTCCAAATATAGTGATACTCGAAGCAATTCAAAGAAAAGATTGTGCCACAAGAAAATGCTACTTCCAAATAAGAAAAATAATGAAGGACTTGTTTGAGAACGTCCATATGGATGACGTTCTATCTTTCTTGAAAGAGATAAGGTTATGCCAAAAAATATAAACTTGAGCACAATACCGAAAACACAAACAACCAATCAACCTAGTGCAAATAAACTATTGTTATATAGCAATACTTGAAACCATTCAATTTATGCTAAGAAAATTAGTCATGAGAAATCATTACAACCACTTAGTTATGAAAAATAATTATTTCTTATTAAACTCATGTTTGATTGTTTGTCCAGCTCATTGGCCTAGTAGGTAGAGTGTTCGCCAATGATCCGGGAGACCTGGGTTCAATCCAAGGTCGCGTCATCCCAAAGACTTTAAAAATGGTACTTGATACCTCCTTGCTTAACACTCAGCGATATAAGGTATGTATCAAGGGTAAAGTGGAGCAATCCAGGGAGAGAAGTAGCGCCTTCCCCTACACCTCGATGTAGTAGCTATTGAAAAGGGAGCCTTTTAGTCGCCCTCGAATACAATCGCCAACTTGATTGAAGCACTTAAAACCATTTACTTGTGTGTGAGTAAACGAGCTGTTGCTTGTTAAGTGTACTATGTATAAAATATGTTTACAAATCATATATATTTAATATATATATGTAAACTAGATTTGGCATTAAATAACCCGTACTGGTTGATATGCCATAAAACACAACCAACCAACCAAAGAAAAGACTGATATTAAATAGAATAGTGTTAAATAGCAGTAATTGAAACCATTTAACTGTGTATAAACAAATGATTAATTTTAAATAGAATTATTAGTATTAAATAGCAATAGTTGAAACTGTTTAACTGTGTGCAAGTAAAGGATTGATATTTAATAGAACTATCAGTGTTGGATAGCAATAGTTGAAACCATTTAACTGTGTTCAAATAAATGAACTCTGACTCGTTTTAATAATATTACCTACATGTTATTCGCTCACAAATCATATATATATATATATATATATATGGAAGAAAATAATGGATAGTAATCCGACAATTTGTGAAGAAAAATTGACCACAAGTAATCCAAATAGAAAGGGGGATTTATAGAGAAACTAAGTCGACACTATAGCGTTTCGGTTCTGATGAACCATCATCAGGACTATGTGGGTTATATTAGTGATGGATGTATAAAAAGTCTAAAAAAACATAAACAGCCAACTTTTCTTGTTATACAACTTTTCCAAATTTTTACATATTTTTAGACTTTTTATACATCCATCTATACTTAACATCACTAATATAACCCCTCATAGTCCTGATGATGGTTCAGCAGAACCGAAACGCTATAGTGTCGACTTAGTTTCTCTATAAATCCCACCTTTCTATTTGGATTACTTGTTGTCAATATATATATATATATATATATATATATATATAGAGAGAGAGAGAGAGAGAGAGAGATAGAATAGGTGTAAACAAAATTAAATGACCCACAAAGATCTGTATGCCAAAAAGCAACCAAACCAAACCCTTTCTCAATAGTATTAGTCCAAGAGTGAACATAATAGCGAGTCGCGAGTTCGAACTCGCTTGCTACGATGTCACAGCCTGGTACGTTAGGCAATACGATGTGGCATTTCCCTCTTAAACCATCAAGTAATAAACATAGAAACCAAATCCATGTTTGCTTACTTATTTCGTCTCCTAGACAGGAATTACGAAGTAACAGTCGAAGCAATTGACTACTTCGGTACTTAGATTGGTGATCCATTAGGAGGTACAATAAGCAAGCGAGAATTAATGTTATAAAAATTTAAATTGTTGATTTTTATGAAGACTTCTTGAAAGAATAAACATTTTAGAAATACATGTTTGGCTTTGTTATATCCGCCAAATATGCCGATAAAAGCATCTCTAAATTCAATTAGTTCCATTTTTAGACCGAAGCTGTTTTTAAAAAACCCAAGACTTGGATCAGATTCATGGCCAAAATGGATGTATTTGAATAACTAACTATTTGGTTTAAAAACTACCACCGAGCTATAGGATAAAAAAGTACCATTAATGTTCTTCCTCGAGGATGGCTTTGGCTCTAAATAGCACTCGAAGGTTGATACAACTTTAGATAAATAAACTGTGACTAAAAGCTACCAACAAAACAATTCATATAAAAATTACGGAATTGTTTTATCTATTTCTAAAATTCAAATTAATTTAGCTCAGTCAACTTGAGCTGTAGAATATACTGACTGTAACTCTGCAAGACCTCCCCGCTGCCAAAGAGTGTCCTACATATGACATTAAACAATCTGATGGTTAGACTCCACTGATGCTGAAGCGTTGGGGAATGTGAAGTATCCCTTCATTACCATCCCTCCAAGGTTCATTCTAACACGGAGTGGTAAAACCTGACAGGGTCCTACTTATGGGTCAAATAAAACTGCTTGACATTAAAACTGTGCGTAAACAAAGGAATGATGTTTAATTGAATTGTTAGTTAAATGTAGCAATACTTGGAACTATTTAACATTGTTGACTTATGATAAATTGAATGTGTAAACAAATTACTGACGTTTAGTTGAATTATTAGTGATTGTAAGTAAAGCTAGTGACACTAGTCGAGGGCGACCAGAAGGCTCCATTTTAAATAGCTACTACACCGAGGTGTTGAAGATAGCACTACTCCTTTCCCTGGATTGCAACACTTTATACGTACCTTATATTGCTGAGTGTTAGGCAAGGAGGTATCAAGTACCATTTTTAAAGTTTTTGGCATGACGTGACCTGGGATTGAACCCAGGTCTCACGAACCATTGGCGAACACTCTATCCACTGAGCCAATGGTGTGATGGTTAGAGTGTTCCTCAATGACCCGGTAGACCTGGGTTCAATCTCAGGTCGAGTCATACCAAAGACTCAAAAAATGGTACTTGATGTCTCCTTGCTTAACACTCAGCATTATAAGGTACGGATCAATGGTAAAGTGGAGCAATCCAGGGAAAGGAGTAGCGCCCTTCCCTATACCTTGGTGTAGTAGCTATCGAAAAGGAAGCCTTCGGGCCACCCACGACTACGATCACCAACTTTACTTTTACTTTTACTTAACATCGCTCTCAGATTCACTCTGACCCGGAGTGGTAGCACCTGACAGGGTCCTATCTATGGGTCAAATAGAACTGTTTGACATTAAAACTGTGCGTAAACAAATGAATGATGTTTAATTTAATTGTTAGTTAAACGTAGCAATACTAGGAACTATTTAACATTGTTGACTTATGATAAATTGAATGTGTGTAAACAAATTACTGTCGTTTAGATGAATTATTAGTGATTGATAGCAATACTTGGAACCATTTAACTTTGACTTATGCTAGACTGAATTCTTAGAAATAGAACTGTTTGGCCTCTTAACTGTGTCTATCTACAAAATGTATTTACAAATCATATATTTATAATGTGTAAAAACGGGAGTTAGCATTAAATAACCATCAATAGTTGATGTGCACTCAAACCAAATCAAATAAATTGGGTTTTTTGCCCGTGGTGTAATGGTTATCGCCGTAGGAAATGGACAAGGTGACACGAGTTCAAATCCTGGACGAGACTGATTGCATTTCACATAGCACTAATACCCTTGGGAAAGGTATGAATCCCATTATTTTCCCTCCAGCTATGGGTAAATAATAGGGCAGACTAGGTTCTTCAGTCTTAGTGAAGCAACTAGTCTAGGAGAAGGAAAACTCTGAATTCAAACCTGTTAAACTTCGCTTAAAAATTGACCTTGTGTCATATCCTGTCCGAGCGGAGGGGTTGGTAAATATTAATAAATTGTTTTTTTGCAAAGCCTTTCGATATATGGTTTCTTGGCTTGTTTCTTTGTGTAATGGCATATCAGCCTTCATGGGTTGTTCACAACCAAAGCCATCCTACTATTTAATCCATATCTGCAGTGATAAGAGGGTCAATACCTTTCCCCAAGGGTATTATTCAGAAACTGAAGGTAATAGCACAACTGGAGTTTGAACCCTGTCAATATATGGCACATATTTTCATGATATGGACACATTCGCACAAATACACACACACACACACACACACACACACACACACACACACACACACACACACACATCAATACATTTGTACATTCTTCAGGTTTTCTTTGCATTAAGAGATAAATAATCAACCCAAGTAACAGATTCCTTCACAATGGTTTAGTGTAAATCTCATAACCGGTAATACAAAAAAAAAAGTGACGTAAAAATAGTGCGCTATTTTCGGTCGGGATTCGCAGTCTAATCAAATTTAAATGCACCGATTCTCGCCAAAATTTTGGATGCTTATGAATATTCACTGCAAGTCACAAAACATAACCGGAGACTGAAAATACTTCAAGTTAACCAATTGTCATTATTTATTAATCTTAGTTCATTCGTTAAACAATGTCAGATGTATGGAGTGTCTTTTCAAAAACAACTAAAAATAGTGACAGAACCTCATACAGTTTGTGGAGGAAGGGAAGAGGAGCGGTCATCATAATTAGAGCTGTTTTAATCGTTCTAAGAGGGCTGAGCTAGCCACAATCGACGAACCATCCATACAAAACAATAAGTTCATTCACGCTCATCAGACGCACCGGAATCAACAAAATACCATATTATCTCAATGAAAACCTACTTAAAAACTTATCATCTAAGTACGACTTATAATTTATGAACAATGAATTTATAAGATGCATGGAGTGCCTTGTGTAAACTAAAACACCGTGCCTAAATGTAGAAATATTTACAGTCTAAAAATAAGAACAGCCATTATATATATTTATGTGATATTGTTTTTTGGATTTTATTATCATGTCGTGCCACTAACACGGATTTCCATGACTCTCTCTCGCCACTCGTCTCTATCGTCCATCGCTTCCGGCAGGTTTTTTGGGCTACATCCTGTGTCCGCATAGAGCTGCTGTTGATAAATTCCAGCTGGTCATCTAACACTTGCTCGTCTATGTGAAGGGCTACAGAGAAGAACGTCGCTTATAAGTTCGTCCTTACTTCTCCAGCAGTGTCCAGCTTGTGTTGTTTGTTGGACAATGGTGGTTTTAGAGATGGGAGGCTAGTGACGATAAAGCTGTTGCTTTGTTGCTTTGGATATATAGAAAGGCTAAAATCTTATTCTTTGCAGCAATTTCAATCTTTTAGATTTTGATTATAAATAATACCGAATAATATCCGTTTTGAATTTATAATATTCCACTAAAAATAATAGAATCCTAGTTTCGAAGAAAATTAACTTTTTATCAAAACTAGATCGGGGCGTATTTAGTTATGTGCAATACTCTAAGTGTTAATAATCGTTGTTGAGAGGTTAACTTTCATTGGCTTGTAATGGGTATCCGTTATACTACCAACAAAAGCACAGTAGAATGATATTTTTAAAGCCTTAATCTTTCAATGATCGTAAAGATCGAATAAAAAAAATAGTGTGATTAAAACTGTTTCGTGGTTACATTACTAACTACATAATGTTAGATGACAATATATATATATATATATATATAGTGGTTTTTTTTTGTTGGTAAATAAAATAAGCGAAGTCATAGTTTTAGAATTAAAAAGGATCTTACCGAATTCACTGTCAGAGCCTTCTTCCAAATCGGAATCTTCTGAATCCTCATTGCTCTCTTCTGTGTCTGATTTTCGGTCAGTGTCTGCATCTTTTTGTCCCAAACGCTGATAGCCTCGACCTGTTGACCGACTATTGTCTGAAAAATAGATGAAAAAGACGTTGTAGCGTAATAAGTCTATAAGATTTAACGAGGTGTTAATTCGTGGATAACACACAGTTTCTTATAAAGCATTAGGTTGTCCCAAAGAGAGTAACCAAATACAAAATATTCTTTAGGAAACTGAACAAGTCAATTAATATAAGATATTTCATTTTACACAATTTGAGTTGGGAACTCTGTTCCTTCCCCAAGCTATACAAGAGTCACATGCGTTCATGGAACAAACAGAAAAGTCCATACGCTAAAAAAGTGGAAACCACTTATTCTTCTCCAGAATGTAAAGGAGGAAGGCCCCATGTGTTTGCTGCTGAGGAACGAACCATCACGTCTCTTCCTCTCAAGGCATTCCGACATTTTTAGTGTAAGAAATAATCATCTTGTCGTGCCATCCACACGGATATCCCTGACTCTTTCTTGCCACTTCTCCCTATCGTTCATCGCTTCCAGCAGGTCCACAGGGATACACCCCGAATCCTCACTGAGCTGCTGTATGTAGGTTCGAGCTGGTCGTCCTGCTTTTGCTCGGCCATGTGAAGGGGTCCATAGGAGTACATCACTAATGAGCTCGTCCCTACTTCTCCAGCAATGCCCTGCATGTCTGGTTCGTCTAACTTTGATAGTCGTGTAAGATATATATATATATATATATATATATATATATATATATATATATATATATTGGATTAGCGTTTGAGACAACCGGGTTTCGATCCCAGCTTCGGGAATCTAGCCTGTCTAGCCACACTGATGAGTTCTGATAGAACGAAACAGATCTGTCTGTGGATGACAATATATATATATATATACTGGAACTGCTTTATTTTAAAATAAATTTTATTGGCAATTCTTTGTCTTGGTGGCGCTGGTGAGTTCAAATTCTATTCAAATGGAATCCCTTTATTATTTACCCCCGCACACACACGCACAACAGAGATGGGATCGGTGTGATGTATCACTGTCAAGTCATGTTGGCGCCGGTTTTAAATGTTGGATGAAACGACCCCGTGACCCTAAGTAAGCATAAGGCTACCCGCAGAAACGGTAACAAAGAAGCAGGAAATAACTATACACTTCTGTTGCTCTTGAAGATTTTGGAGAATTCTATAGCCCGTTGATGAATATGAAAGCTGGTCTCGTCACAGAAGGAGGGAGAGTAAATTTTGACCGGCAGAGTATTGACCCAGGCGGTGAGTAGAGAAATTCCTGGCCAAAGAGACGGAGTCGGAATTTTCATCCAGTGAGTTTGAAAAGAGACAACTGGTAGAAAGGAAGGATACAATAGACATCACCCCGGTGTCCCCGCATTTTCAGAGCCTCCCTCAATAGAAGTAACGTCACAACAGTTAAAATTTCCATTAGATCATTATTGGACATAAACCAAGGATGTAATTATGAGGCCAACCTTTAAATTAAGATGAGCTAGCTTTAGGGTTAGGGTAAAATACGTATATAAATGTATAAATACATTTTCTGCAACTTTTATTAAATGACTGACCGACTTATCAATTTTAAGACATGTCAGCTCCCCTTGGGTTATTTTATAATTAGATATTCGGAAACCGCGTTGATTGTACGTGAGTATTTACATTTTTAGTATAGCTGTTTCTTAAGAGATATCATTTATTTATTCATTTTGACTTATTTATTTATTAGCACACGGATAGATTACATGAAGGATTCCTAACACAAATAATTTACACACACATATATGGTTTCAAGTATTTTTACCAAATACTTATAATTGTATCATCATCATGTAAAGCTGCCAGCAGAGATCCACCAGACCCTCTCCCGCAACCCATACCATGTCCATGTGCAGGGGTCCACAGGAGTATATCACTTATAAGTTCATCCATCCTTCTCCAGCAGTGTCCTGCATGTCTGGTTCGTCAAATTAGGATAGTTTTCGTGATCGGTGGTAAGTGGCCGTACAGCTGCTGCTTTGTGGGGTGTTGCCTCCAGGACTTGTTCAATATTGCTCGCAGCATACTTGTGTAGTTGCCGTCAAGCATTTGTTTTTCAGAGTTTTTTCAAGTTATTAATAATAATACTTAATAAAATATCAATGCTTCTCGTAATTATTCTTTATACAAATAATTTGCAATTATATGACATCAAGTATTTCTATCGAATACGAATAAATTTAAACAGATTAAATAGTTACTTCTCTGAATCTTTTACACAAGATCTTATGATATTAAGTATTCCCATGTAATACAAATAATTTTTACCGGACCATTTGCCTAATGAGAATAGTGTTTGTCAACAGTCCGAGGGACAAGGGTTAGCTTCCTGGTCGAGTCTTACCAAAGACTCAAAAAATGGTACTTAGTGCAGCTTTGCTAAACACTCAGCATTATAAGGCATGGATCAAGGGTAAAATGGAGCAATCCAGGGGAAGGAGTAGCGCCCTCTCCAACACCTCGGTGTTGTAGCTATTGAAAAGGGAGCCTTCGGGTCGCCTTCGACTACAATCGCTAACTTTACTTACATTTAAAAGTAAGATTAGCTATGAACTACTGACTTACAAATCATATGAACAATGTTTTGACTAAATGCAAACAAATGATCTCTGTCTGGTTTAAAAATTGTTCTCTACAAACTAAGTATTTACAAATCATATATCATATGTATAACGAGGATTTGGCATTAAATAACCTACAATGGTTGATATGCCATAAAACTCAACCAAACCGACTAATCATAAACGTATTTAGATAGTAACTTCTTCAGCGAGTTTTGCACAAGATCTGATTATATCAAATGTTCCTATTTATACAAATCATTTTCTCAAAGTTGTATGGTTTTAAGTTATCTTGCCTAATACTGATAATTCTTGATTGATTATATTGTTTAAAGTTATTATTTCTATTTAATAATAATGAGTTATTTGCAGTTACATGCTTTTTAGTATTTTTTTCTAACGCCAATAATCTCCAAGCAATTATGTGGTCTCAAGTTACTAATAATATTTCTTAGGTTTCAAATATTTTTAACATTAATAACTTAATTTGATAAAGATCATTTTTTTGCAAACATTTACATGGTTTCATCTATTCTTATCAAAAACTAATGGTTTCAAGTCAATACATACATACATATATGCATACATTCAGTGATAATTTCATGGGATAATTAATTGATTAATCAATTTTAAAAAAACATATCAAACATGGGACCCTAACAATTACTATCACTCGTGGGTATTGTAGATTCATATTTATATTTTTATCGTTGTTTTAAGAGTTTTCCGTACATTATTTGATACCAAATATTCTAATATAATACAAATAATTATAACACAGATTCATTGGTTCAAGTACTCCTATCTACAGATATTTACCTAGTTTCAAGTAACCTTTTTATTTGATAATAATCATTTCTTTGCCGACAATTATTTGGTTTCAAATAACAATTAATTACCCTTAGTCAACAATTATACCTTCAATTAACAATTATTTGTGGAAATGATTTAGTTACCTGGTATCAAGGGATACAGGGGAGGCAGTCAGCGTATTCTAAGTGTAAGACTTTGGGTTAAAGACATATATACATACATTGAAGCCTAATTCTAACCCTAAGAAAATGCCTAGAGCTTGATTAAGAGAGGATATCTGTTGTAGAATTGAATTCCTGTGTAGTATTAATGTTAGATAGCAATACTTGAAATGATTTAACTGTGTGAGAATAGAACTGTTAATTTTTTATTGCAATACTTGAAATAATTTGACTGTATGCAAATAGAATTGTTAATTTTTGATAGCAATACTTGAAATAATTTGACTGTATGCAAATAGAACTGTTAATTTTTGATAGCAATACTTAAAACAATTTGAATGTGTGTAAATAGAACTGTTAATTTTTGATAGCAATACTTAAAACGATTTGAATGTGTGTAAATAGAACTGTTAATTTTTGATAGCAATACTTAAAACGATTTGAATGTGTGTAAATAGAACTGTTAATTTTTGATAGCAATACTTAAAACGATTTGAATGTGTGTAAATAGAACTGTTAATTTTTTATTGCAATACTTGAAATAATTTGACTGTATTCAAATAGAACTGTTAATTTTAATTGCAATACTTGAAATAATATGACTGTGTACAAACAGAACTGTTAAATTTTGATAGCAATACTTAAAAAGATTTGAAAATAGAACTGTTAATTTTTGATAGCAATACTTAAAACGATTTGACTGTGTGTAAATAGAACTGTTAATTTTTCATTGTAATACTTGAAAGAATTTGACTGTATTCAAATCGAACTGCTAATTTTTGGTAGCAATACTTGAAATAATTTAACTGTGTGCAAATAGAACTATTAATGTTATTAATACTTGAGACATTTTAACGGTATGGAAATAAATGTTTGATATTAAAAAAGAACCATTAATGTTAATTATTAACTATTGTTATTAAATCTTAAAATTCAATCGATCAAATTAATCTTTAATGAGCGTTAACCGAGTATATTCGAATTTGCGTCTGTGCATTTGACACGCGGGAACATAGTTAACTCGTTTTTTTATTATCTTGGGGTACTTTCTGAAATTCTCCCCATGTTTTTGATTGTTTAATTCTTAAGAATTATTTTTTAAGATTTTCTTGCCATCATATAAAAAAAAATCTAAAAAAATCAGTAAATATTGCAGATGAAGGATAAACTATTACTTTCTGGAGGATTAACAATTTTTAACTATTAGTTTAAGTATGTCTAAGAAAATATTGAAAAGAATTGAACTATTTTTGCAATGGGATGAAAATATTTGGTTGCATGTGAAGCAAAATAAATCTGTATACACTACATTATGGCAGTCTAAAGTTATTTCATACCTAGATGTTAAGGAATCATCTTCATTATATTTTTATATTTAAAATTTTGAGTTGTTTCTAAAGAGTTTTTTTTTGTACATGGTTCTATCAAATACAAATAATGTTCTGACGGATCTATTTGACACATAGATGGGAGGATAACAGGTACTATCACTCAAGGTTAGAGTAGACCTGAGAGTAATGGCAATGAAGGGGTAAACCCCACAACCTAGTTACCCAGTCGGCTGGGGCTGTAGAATACACTGACTGCTTCTCTGCCGAAGAGTAAGATTAACGATTGTCCTGGATATGACACTAAACAATCTGATGGTGAGGTTCCAGCAGTGCTGGAGCTTTGGGGAATGTGGAGTACCCCTTCATTGCCGTCGGTGCCAGATCCACTCTGGCCCGGAGTGGTAGCACCTGATAGGGCCCTATCTATGGGTTTAATAGAACTAACAGCATACTTACGCTAGATTGAATTTTTTTGAGTAAACTGAATAGCTTGAAATAGAAATGTTTTTGAAAATTAAACCCTACTTACATTTAAACTGCGTGCTTACGCTGAACTGAATTATTTGAAATAGAACTGTTTTTCGACAGTAAAACTGTATTTACTCTTAACTGAATTGTTACATATAACTGCTTGAATAGTTTGAAATTGAAATGTTTTTGACAATTAAACTGTGTACTTATGTTAAACTGAATTGTTTTAAATAGAACAGATTATTTACATAAAAATGGATTTGGCATTAAATAACCTACAAAGGTTGATATGCCATAAAACCCAACAAATCAAACCAAACCAAACACAACCCAGATCTCCAGAATTATCGCTTCACGATCAGTCAATTTAGAGTCATATTCAGTACACTCATTTTTTTGAGAGTCTTGCCCCTCTACAAGGTTACAGTCAACATATTCTAAGCCACACCAACAGGGTTATGCAATGAATAGGAGATATAAATTAAAAACATGTTTCGGTTATTATTTGTGTACATGACCCTTTTTCAAACAATTAATACAGCATCTAATGTGTAATGATTTTAAGCTACGCTTACGAGGATCATTAAATAAGTTTCCAGACTTTTTTCGTGTGGGCACTTTTATTGATAGTACACACATGAAACTCTAGTCCCCTTCGAAGTAATCTCCTCCAGCTGCAACAACTTCTGGAAGGCTCCATGGAAGTCCACTTGTGTGAGCGTGTCAATGACCTTTGTCATAGCCGCTTTCATCCCCTTAGTTGTCTCAGAAAGACAGCCTCTGAACTTAGGGAATAACCAAAAGTCACAGGGAGCAAGGTCTGGACTATAGGGAGGCTGAGGAACTGTCTTGATGCCCATCTTGGTCAAATAGTCTGTGACAAGGATGAAATTGTGGACTGGTGTATTGTCCCGGTGGAAATGCAACTGACCCGATGCAAGATGCTCAAAAAGCAGTCTGAAGCATTCCATACGTTTCTGCAGCATTTTTTCCAAGTTTAAAATAGATTTGTATTACATGTCGTTCTTTTAAAGTGCCCTCACATCCAGATTGCATTTTTGAAATTCACCAGCTGTGACAATCAGGCTTTAGTAGGGTGTATTCGAATTGCTGCTGTAGCTGTTCATTTGAAGCTGAAATAATAAAAATTAGTCAGTCATCTCAACATGTATTGCAATGGCATAGTGAATTGTCAAGAGTCTACGACTATTTTAAATGCCTGTACAAAAAAGTCTGGAAACTTATTGAAGGCACCACATATATTTTTATTTTTTTTTAATCAAATCATTGCATTATTTTCTTATAGTTTTTCTTCTATCTATTGAGTTATCTGTTTTGTTAGGTCAGGGCTCTCTCGGGTTACAAGTACTAAGTCTTTATTTCACAGTTCTCTGTCTACAATTGGCACCATTAGTCCCGGAATATATTTCAGCGCATGTGAAATGAGATTCCCCATCGTGGTATAGATCCCACTGGATCAGCTTTGACGCTTTCTCTTTCAGGATATCATAAGCAATGTCTCAATAGATAAATTCATCGTACTTTGATTTTCTCTCATACGACTAGGAAGTTTCTCTACAATCATACGTTTTTCATGTGCTGATCCACTTTACATCACGTCGCTGCCTTGTGTAACATTTACCAAGATTCTTCACAGAGTAAACACAGTCGGCTGGGATTATGGAATACACCGACTGCATCTCTACTGAAAGGTAGGTTACGACCCCCCCCCCCAAACGAGTATCTAGGATATAACACCAAATTGAATCTGATTGTGAGACTCCTGTCCTGGAGATTTGGATAATGTGGACCACCTCTTCTTTACCATTTTTCCCAGGTCCACTCAGATCTGGAGTGGCTGTACCTGTTAGAGTCCGATCAAAAGATCAAACGGAATGATTTAATCATTTACTATACTTGAAACCATTTAACTGGGTGGAAATAAATTATTAATCTTAAATTGAGTGATTAATATTACTGCTTGAAAAAAATTAAATGTGTTCTATACGAGGAAAAAAGGGTTGATTTCTTTGTTTAATGGCATATCAACCTTTGTAGGTTATTTAACGCCAAAGACATTCTCCTGGAGGAACAGTAGTGGTATTATTTAACCCATAGCTGGAAGGATAAGGGGGTTCATACCTTACCCAAGAGTATTTGCCCAAAATTGAACGCAATAGCACGACTGGAGTACGAACTCGCTTACTACGATTTTGCAGTTCATCGGTTTAACCATTACACCAGGGTGGGGTACACACATGAAAATTATGGAATAGGATTATTAGTTTTAAATATAAATACTTGAAACGATTTTGCTGTGTGCAAACAAATGAGCTCTGGCTCGTTTAAAGATGTTACCGACAATCTATTCGCTAACAAATCATATATATATATATATATATATATATATATATATATATATATATATATGAACAGTATTTGACATTAAATAACCCACTAGAGTTTATATGTCATAACACATAACCGATCAATATACGGAGATACAAGATCACTGATTTAACAGTGGCCTGGAACAATTTCACGTTTCTTCGGTGTAATATATTAAAAATGGAAAAAAATGAATTAGCAATTATTGGAATTCCTTTTGTTATGAATGCGTATTTCTTCTACATAGAAAAAAGGAATTAGTCTTATGAGAGTTCTTTTTTATTATTGTGATCAAATAACGTTTACTTTCTTTCTCTTTCAAGCCCGAAAATATGAGATTAATTTCCGAACGACATAATATAAAATACATGAAAAATAATTCCTTTTTTGTTGTTTTATAAAATAATGTGTATTTTGAAATAGAGTATGATTTAGTTATGTTCATATAATCGGGTGAATAGCGGGTAGACAACCGGATGTTCAGAATCAAACTCAAAACCCCGGATGTTCAAGTAGAAACTGCATGTCACTTTGACCGCAAGTCGAATGCTTGGGAGGACGTGAGTGGTGATGTCACTGAAGACGACGTGGAACCACGTTCAGTGAGTCTTTTTGAGAGACAGTTGCCAGGAAGATAGATAAAAAAAAAAAGCCTCATATATTGCGCCTTCTATGATGTTGGAACTAAGATTATGTTTCAAGACATTCTATTTATCTTTATTGTAAGAAAAATAAAATGTTCCAAAAAATGACAAGGTATGTGCTATGACGTCAATAATACAAGATATCTTTTCCGTGTATAATTTTTGTTCAATGTTTGCATCTTTTTGTTCCAAACTCTGAGATCCTCGACAAGAGGACTGATTACTGTCTGAAATTGAAATAAAAAATCTCGATTAAAGATCATATCCGACCACTAATGATAAAAAACAAACAAGGATGCAGTTTAAATTGATAGATTTTAAAGGCGTTTAGGATCATTTTTGCCAAAAGATTTGGGAATCGTGTACTTAGTAAATCTATTTTTTGCGTAGTTTCCTTAAAAAAATGCGCACTATTTTATGATATCAAGTATTTCTATTTAATAGAACGTAAAGTTCTTAGAGTGTGAGGTTCCCGTTTTATAATGGCTAAGGTGCTGGGTTTCGACCCTGTTGTAAGTGAGTTCGAACTTCAGTCACGCTATTGCTTTAACTTCGGACAAAACCTATGGTATTGTACTGAAACCTCTTATCCCTGCTAGCTATGGGATAAATAGTACAACGACTGTTCTTCAACAAGGACTACAAGGATGGTTTTGGCTTTAAATAACGCACGAAGCTTGATATGCTATTAAACAAAGAAACCAAACCAAACCAATTATTTTTCCAAAGTTGTATGGTTTCAAGTATTTCTATCAAATATCAATGGTTTATACACAATTGTACTCACTTTTGTTTAATAATGATATTTAATAATAATCATTTGTTTCAAGAAACTAAAAATGATAGCCCTTCATAAACAACAATAGTTGACCGTAGTCCAGAGCGACCAGAAGGTTCCCTTTTCAATAAGTTCTACACTGAGGTGTAAGGAAGGGCGATATTCCTTTCCATAGTAACAACAATAGCATCGAGTAACTATTCTTAATACAAGAAATTTACATATAAATATACGGCATTTCTAGATAATACAAATAATTTTTTAAATTTGCCCTATATATGGGATCCTAACAGCTTCAACCACTCAGTGTAAGAAAAACATGGTGTACTTCACGTGGGCCAAATCTTCAGAATTGGAGCTTCACCATAAGATGTGCTTCTGGGATATATCCCAAACATCTGCTTTTTAGGGGCTCGATATTACCTTATGGAAAGGGATGCAATCAGCATATTCCAAGTTTTGGGATAATCTTGGGGAGAGTTAGGGTTAGGATTAGGTTAGTTGGTTGGGTAGATTATTTTATACCAAATCCTGTTCATAAATATTTATATATTAAATATATATGATTCATAAACGCATAGTTTGTAGATATCTTTAAACTAACCAGAGCTCATTGGTTTGGAAACACCTAAGTTGTTTCAAGTATTGCTATCATATACTAATAATTCTATTAACTAATAAACATTTGTCTAACTTTCTGAAATGAAGCTTGCTAATTATAATTGCCTAGAATGGTTAAACTATTGACCTCATTTTTATTATTATAATCATAACGTCTCAGCTGATATGTCCTTCAGTCTCATTCAGGTGTTTCTTGTAAAACCTACTCAGAAATCACCTGGAAGTTGCAGGTTCAATTCCCAAAACAGGTAAGACTAACAAGGAATACTCATTATAACTCAACACTTGTAATCGGTCATGGTTAACAGAACTGGAACAGTTCACACCTGTCGTTCAAATAAAGAGTTCAATTAAAGATTCTGCATGTACTCCAGAATTCGATATGAAACACCAGAAGAAGGCCAAAGGATATATCGGCTGAAACATTGTGATTATAACATTAAAGATGATGTCAGTAATCCGAATATTCTAAAAAATATTAAACCATTGTTTGCACGCAGTTAAATGGTTTCAATTATTGCTATGTAACACTAACAATTTTATTTAATATCAGTCATCGTTAGGATTAGGATCACACACACACACACACACACACACACACACACACACACACACATATATATATATATATATATATATATATATATATATATATATATATATATACTAACCCAAAGCCTAAATCTAAAACCCCACCAAGGATAGGGATATACAAGTGTCTTTAATTCCTTACCCTCTTCAAGACGATCGTTATTATGGTTTTGCTTCGTTGTTGTGTGACGTGTAAGGCAACCATTTTAAAAGCAGATTTTTTTTTACAAATTCTTTTATTTTTAAACTAGAAAATTATCTTTATTTCAGAGGAAAATGCACATTTCAGGGTTGAGATCTTTCTCGGTACAGCTGTATTCTGCAGTGACTGTTGATCTGTCATCTTCCTTGCTATTATACAACAACCGAGTTAAAGAAGCTGTCAAATTGAATATTCTGTCTGTAACAGTGAAGAGACCAGGGTTTGGTTGATAACATATTAAAAGAGGCGTGACGATGAGATGGTGAGTGGAAATGTTAGGGTGAGGATGGGAATGCTGTTTCTACCGGTGGGGGGTCATTTCTGTTGGCACATAAACATTTCTGGATTCATGCCAGATTTGCAACTTAAGGTAGCAGAATTCTTAACTACGCCAAATAAAGACTTAATTCTTCAATATTATATGGTTCTTATGTTGTCTTAAGCAATATCAGACAGGCTGGCAGATAGATAGATAGATAGATAGATAGAAGTAGAGGCACATTTATGCGAAGATATTGCTTCCCTCATTGAGTACTTTATATACAAAGTTGTTAACAAAATGCTTTTATTGAGAAGATTTATTGAAATTTCTCTGCTAGATAACATATAGATATGTATCCTCTTTTTCTATATAAAGTATACCGTATATAATCGTATATTAGTCGAATTATGGAACCTTATGTTTTGGCAGATTAGAGTTCACTTACAAATGAACGATTTTGAAAACTCAAAAATAATGAAAACAAGTAGAAGCTAATCTTGGTTTCAAAAAGGATTTTTATAAATAAATGACTACGAAATTACTTTAATGATTCTGGGTGGACGAGTATTTGCGAAAAATATTAGTTTCGCAAGAGGTAGTATAATTCATTGGATATGTTTCACTGCTTCTGTAGCAAAACTTGTGAGAGTACAAAGTATGAGGTGCATACGATAAGTTTCCAGACGGTTTTCGTATGGGCACTTTTATTGATAGTACACACATAAAACTCTAGTCCCCTTCGAAGTAATCTCCTCCGGCTGCAGTGTACCTGTTTTACCGTTCCAACAACTCCTGGAAGGCCCCATGGAAGTCCTCTTCTGTGAGCGTGTCAATGACCTTTGTCACAGCCTCTTTCATCTCAATTGTCTCATAACGACAGCCTCTGAGCTTAGGGAATAAGCAAAAGTCACTGGGAGCAAGGTCTGGACTATAGGGACGGTGAGGAACTGTCTTGATGCCCATCTTGGTCAAATAGTCTGTGATAAGGATAGAGTTGTGAACTGGTGTATTGTCCTGGTGGAAATGCCACTGACCCGATTTGAAGAGTGCTGGCCCCTTCCGACCCAGTCTCTTCCTGAACTCTCTTAAAACCTCAACATAGTAACCCTAAGCCTAACCCTAACCCTTTGGCCAATCAACTCTGGTGTATTGACTTCCTTACTCCTCCCACACCTCTCATCATCCCTCAAAGACTACCTGCCTTCCTTGAATCTCTTATGCCACTCAAAAACTGACGCTCGATTCTTGCAATATGCTCCAAAAGCAGTCTGAAGCATTCCATACGTTTGTGTGGCATTTTTCCCAAGTTTAAAACAGAATTTTATTACATATCGTTCTTCTAAAGTGTCAGATTACATTTTTGAAATTCACCAGCTGTGACAATCAGGCTTTAGTATGGTGTATTCGACTTCCTGCTGTAGCTGTTCATTTGAATCTGAAATCATAAAAATTAGTCAGTAATCTCATAAGACGTATAGCAATAACATACTGAATTTTCAAGAGTATACGACAATTTTAAATGGCCTTACGAAAAATGTCTGGAAACTTATCGTATGTACCTCGTACCATGGATAAAGAGCAGTATTTAGAAGCAATACACTGAATTCAAACCTGTTAATGTCCGCTTAAAAATTGACCTTGTGTCATACCCTGCCCGAGCAGTGGGGTTGGTAAATATAAAAGTTACACCCAATTTCCAACTGAATAGTCACGAATCCCCGTAGCGTTGTAACTAACGTGCTGGATTGTGACATCGTAATGAGCGAGTTCGAACTCCAGTCTCATAATCATATTCAATTTCGGATTAATAATATTGGGAAGGCATGAACCCCTTTATCTCCACAGCGATGGGTTGAATAGTACCACTGATGTTCTTCGACAAAGATAGATTTGGTATCAAATAACCCACAAATGTTGATATGCCATAAAAGAAACCAAATTAAAGATGGTAATGAAGCAGTATCTCATCAACCAAAACAGACGTCAGCACGTGACTAGCAAAGGCATGGACAGCTATCCATAGGTTATCGGTCATATGGAAATCAGAACTGACCGATAAAATGAAATGCAGTTTTTTCCAAGCAGCAGTCGTGTCGATACTGCTATATGGATGCACTGACTAAACGTATGGAGAAAAAGCTTGACAGCAACTACACAAGAATGCTGCGAGCAATATTGAACAAGTTCTGAAGGCAGCACCCCACAAAGCAGCAGTTGTATGGCCACCTACCACCCATCATAAAAACTATCCAAGTTAGACGAATCAAACATGCAGGACACTGCTGGAGAAGTAAGGACGAACTCATAAGCGACATACTCCTGTGGATCACTTCACATGTACGAGCAAAAGCAGGACGACAAGCAAGAACCTATATACAACAGCTTTGTGTCGAAACAGGATGTAGCCTTGAAGACCCACCGGGAGCAGTCGACGATAGTGACGGGTGGTGAGAGAGGGACAGGGAGATCCTTGCTGGCGGCGTGACATGATGATGATGATGATGATGATTAATGTAAGTATTTCTTTTTCTTTTTCTTTTTCTTTCTTTTCTTTTTTTTTCATATTACCGGAGAAATAACAGAAACTTTCTGGACAATCACCCAAGCATCCAGATTTCCTTTATATGATGAAAATAGAAATACTTCGAAAGCATTGATTTTTATTTTAGAATTATGAATTTTAATGAAGACTTGTCCACAGCTGAGCCAAGAATATAATGAAGTGATAATGTTGAGACATATCCATAAAAATTTGCAAAAAAAAACAAACAAAAAAACAAAAACAAACTATGAAGTCTGTTTTTCTCGGTAGGTGAGTTTTGTGGGAAAATAATCTGAAGAAAATATATTGGAGGTATCAGTGTGCACGAGTTTGAGCACTGAACTTAGAGAGCAAGAAAAAAAGGAAAAAAGAAAAGTATATATATATATATATATATATATATATATATATATATATATATACTATTTTTTCTCGTGCTCAGGGCTGCACTCCTTTGTGAGACTCCCTGATGATCCGTTGAGGTGAAACTTTAGTAGGAGAATTCCGACTCGCGATTTAAGTTAATTTTATATATATATATATATATATATATATAATAGTATATATACAAACATAAAATAGTATATGTATGTATGTATGTATGTATGTATGTATATATATATAGAGAGATAGTGTGTGTGTTCGTCAATGGCCTGGGAGCCTTGGGTTCAATCCCAGGTCGAGTCATAGCAAAAACTCAAAAAATGGTACTTGATGTTACCTTGCTTAACACTCAGCATTAAAAGGTATGGATCAAGAGTAAAGTGGAGCAATCCAGGGAAAGGAGTCGTGCCCTCCCCTACACCCTGGTGTAGTAGCTATCGAATAGGGAGCCTTCGGGTCACCCTCGACTACGGTCACCAACTTTACTTACTATATATATATATATATAGACAAATTCTTCTCGTATATATATACATATATGCATAAAGAATTTTCTGTCAGTTCAGTGAGAGAGAAAAGTGGATATTCTAAAATGAATAGGTCCACAAGTAGATTTTTTTTTAATTGTTTTTTTTTTCTCTACACGAGTTTCAAGTGTATTCACTCTTTAATCAGAAAATTTATTATGTGTGAAGGCGGCGTCGTCGTGTTTGATTGATTTAGTGGCGACTGTTCTAATAAGTTTGTGTTCTTTTTAATTTCAGGAGTTTTGTCAAAGAGTGTCCTGGTTGCATTAATGCGTTAATTGTACGTGAAATATTTTTCTTTCTGGTGGTATTATTTCTCTCTTTTTTTCTTTCTTCTTTTCCTTTTTGCAAGAGTGTATTCTGTGTGTACGTATGTTTACGTGGGTGTTCGTGTCTATGTATGTGTATACATATTTTCGCGTTTATATATATATATATATATATATATATATATAGTATTATTCGGTCCAGTTAAACCAGAGTTGAGAGTAATTCTATCAGGACAAAAAAACCATTCAACAGTGAACAATTAAATTTTGGTGTTTTTGATTTATATCAAAACCCATAACAGGATCGAAATAAATTTATAATCCTAATGTGACCGGTTTTTGTTTTTTCTTAAAGAAATATATATATATATATATATATATATATATATATATATATATATATATATATATATAATCAGTTTTCAGTTTCATTGTACCTACCTGTTGGTGGGGTTTAAAAAACATTGACTGTATTCACAGCAGGAGTAAGGACTCCCCAAAATGGGTGTCCTGGGCATGATGCTGAACTACATCAAATGGTGAGGCTCCAGTTCTGGAGATCTTGAGTGAGTCGGATGCCCTTTTATTGCTATTATTTTCAGGTTCACGCGGACATGAAGTGGTAGTACCTGATATGCATTCCATTATAGTTAAAATAAAAATTGTTTGAATTCAATAAGAATGTAAACAAAAAAAATTTGTTATGATGTTAATTTGGGGTTTGTAAAGACAAACACTAAATAAACTGTAATAATAAAAAGGGTTTATTAGGCTGTTGATAAAAAGGTACAAAGTCGCGTGAGTAGTAAGACTAGTGCAATGTACTGCCCTATGTCAATTGATAGGCTTCTACTTAAAGCCTTCATTCATTATCTCCACGAGCAGAACAGTTCACTTTCAAGAGGGGTGGAAGGTTTCCTACACAACTCTATTAAAATATCACAGTACAAATAAAGTAGATATGAACGTATAATGAATAGGATTCCCTCACATCTAGACATGAAATAACCCGAGACGGGTTGACATGTCGTTAAGATCAATGAATGAATGAATGAATCAGTCTCATTACTGATGATATCTGTCTTATAATGTTCTTTTTTTAAGCCAGTCAGTGATGCTAAAACCACTATCGTTTTATTTTCTTTGCTTTTCGTGAAAATAGATGAAAGTTTCAATTTGTGTATCAAAGAGAAATAAAAATAGCTTTAAACAAATTAGAAAATGTACTACCCTTTACCGAAAGGAACAACAGAATTTCAAAATAAGCATCCATTACTAAAAATTTAAAAAAACCCACTCCTGTCGACAGAATATAGCGTGCTGACCTTGCAAGTGTTTCTAATGAATACATCCCTCACTGGGAGGTCTACGTATTTTGTCTGACACACGGGTTGGTCTGTTCTAAAAAATTATTGAATAGAAAGGAATAGTGGCTATTCTTTCAGCACAGAAACAATTGTTTTCAACAAAATACAATGAAAAAGTAAAACCCTTTGAAAAGCTAACATACCGAGTTCAAGCGAAAGTAATGTCACAGATGTTTAAAAATTTTTTCGAGCTAATGCCCAGAACAAAAACAGGAACAGACTTTTACCTATTTTTTTGTATCAGCTCATTATTCCTGAAAACATGTAACCACTCGCAGATGAAGTGATGAGAGGGAAGACCTGGTGGTGCAATGGCTAATGTGCTAGACAGCAACATTGCAATAAGCGAGTATATAGAATATCAATGTTGTATAGCCGTGATACAACTATACGTATACATATATATGAGGAAACAATCAACAATATTGACGAACGAACACAATTCTTTAGAAAAATATACCTCTCACACTTTATTCTCGAAAGGGTTGCAAAAGAGTTGCGAAAGGATTATGTGTGAGAGGTGAGTTGGAGACGGGAACAGACTGCAATATATTGACCACCAGTTCCTCTGACTATAGTAGCACTTCTTTCTCATTCTGCTGGGCTGCTCAAACGGGGGACACTGAGGGCCGCAAGCCCTCTGTCTGGAGCTGGTTCTTACTGCCTCGAACTGCAACTCGAACTCCAACTAACTGACTCCAACTAACCCAAGCCGTCTGTGGCAACTGGTTATATAATTGTTTGCCGTTCACCTGCTTCCTGTGGGTGTACCCATGTGCATCGAATTCAAACATGTCGCCAGGTCAAGGAGATACCCCGATATCTTCGACCGGATGCAACTGTTATTTACACAGGTGCATCTCTTAATTGGCAGCTCGATCGAGGGCCAATATATTACATCAAGTTGGTTGGTTGGTTGGGTTTTATGGCATATCAACCTTTGTAGGTTATTTAACGCCAAATCCATTTTTTATGTAAATAATCAGTTCTATTTAAAACAATTCAGTTTAGCATGAGTACACAGTTTAATTGTCAAAAACATTTTTATTTCAAGCTATTCAGTTTATTCAAATAATTCTAATTCATCTAACTCAGTTTAGTATAAGTACAGATTTTGTTTACACGCAGTTAAATATCAAAACATTTTTTGTTGAACAATTCAGTTTAGTGTAAATACAGTTCCAATGTCAAAAAACAGTTCCATTTCAAATAATTCAGTTTAACATAAGCACGCAGTTTAAAATAAGTACGGTTTAATTGTGAAATATATTTCTATTTCAAGCTATTCAGTTTAGTCAAACAGTTTAGTTTTGCATAAGTATGCCGTCAGTTCTATTTAACCCATAGATAGGGCCCTATTAGGTACTACCAAAGAATATCAAGTTTACAATATTAAGTAGTATATACAATATGAAGTATACGGTACTAAGTAGTATATAGAATATTAACTTTATAATATCAAGTAGTATATACAATATTAACATGAATATCAATAAAATCTGGAGTTATCAACTAAAAACTTTAAGGTGCTGCTAAAGTTGAGATGAATTTTAAAAAAAAAACGAAAGAAAGATTGAAGGACAACAATTTAAAAATCAATATCTCCAGTTCTCTAAAATAACCTCGAATAAATCTGATACCAGCTTTTTTTCCAATTTTTCTTCTTTTAAAGGGCGCAAATATTATGAAGATGATATTCACTACAGTGCAAAGTTTGGGCAATTTTCCGTCAATTATCGCTTTTTCGTCAAATATCACCAAAAGTATGTGAAGGTAGCGAGAATTTGGGAATAAAATTTATTTTTGGGTTCAGATATTTAAATTTAAAATATTTATGCGTTTTATCGTTAAATTTAAGCGTCGTTCACTTCTTGGATGTTGATCCTATTTCAATGGCTGTAGAAGCACGGACATTCCTTGACAGATGGTGGGGGTCTGTAATGGTTAATGCGCTGGACTGCGGAATCTTAGTAAACGAGTTCGTACTCCAGTCGCGCTATTACGTTCACTTTCGGGCAAAAACACTTGGGAAAAGTATGAACCCCCTTATCCTCCCAGCTATGGGTTAGATAGTACCACTACTGTTCTTCTAGGAGAATAGCTTAGGCATTAAATAACCTATAAAGGTTGATATGCCATTAAATAAAGAAACCAAACCAACCCGTCACAGATCAAGACAAACAGTCGGCTGAGACTGCAGAATACACCGACTGCACTTTTGCAGAGGGGTAAGACTCCACCAATGTGTGTCCTGAATATGACACTAAACAACTTGATGCTGACTCTCCAGTAATGCTGGATCTTATTGTCATTGGTCCCACGTCCACTCTGGCCCGGAGTGGTAGCACCTGATAGGGTCCCATCTATGGGTCAAATAGAACAAAACAATGTACTTATGCTAAACTGAATTGTTTGAAATAAAACTGTTTTGACATTTAAACTGTGTACTTATGTTAAACTGTATTGTTTGAAATAGAACTGTTTATATGAATAAAAATAGACTTGGTATCAGATAACCTATAATTGTTGATATGCCATAAAACCAACACAAAATGGATTTTAGAAGCACTCTGAATTTTGTATCTTGCTTTTTATGATTTGTGTAACCAGGTAGCAATTTTTAAAAGTAAAATTCAGTTAGTTTCTTATAAACAAAATGTGACTATAAACTAAAAGATGCGGGACACGGCTGGAGAAGTAGGGATGAGCTCATAAGTGATGTAGTCCTGTGGACCCCTTTACATGGACGTGCAAAGACAGGACGACCAGCTCGAACATACATACAGCCGATACACGACGTAGCTCTGAGGACCAGCCGGAAGCAATGGACGATAGGGAGGGGTGGCGAGAGAGGGTCAGAGATATCCGTGCTGATAGCGCGACATGATGATGGTGATGATGATGGCTGTCATGTTTCATCCAAGAATGAATTTTAAAAATCCTATTAATACTATATAGTATAATCATTTTTTCATCCTGATTATACGATTATGGTAATTAACAAAAAATCCAATCAATGTAATTGAGGTAATGAATAAATGAGTAAATAAAGGAATTGATTAATTAAACTGCCATTAACATAACAATTGTAGTAAAAAAAAAAGTTCTATTAACATTAATATTAACAGTAATAAATAAATAAAAACCAATTGATATCACTAGAGTAATCATCATCTTCATCATCATCATCTCGTCGTGCCACCAGCACGGATATCCCTGACCCTCACGTGCCACTCCTCCCTATTGTTCATCGCTTCTGGCAGGTCCTCCGGGTTACATCCCGTATCCTCACTGAGCTACTGTATGTATGTTCGAGCTGGTCTCCTTGCTTTTGCTTGGCCATGTGAGGGGGTCCATGGGAGAACATAATTTATGAGCTCGTCCCAGCTTCTCCAGCAGTGTCCTGCATGCCTGGTTCGTCTAACTTTGATAGTTTTCGTAATGAGAGGTCGGTGTCCGTACAGCCGCTGCGTTGTGGGGTGTTGCCCCCAGGACTTGTTCAAAATTGCTCGCAGCATTCTTGTGTAGTTGCCGTCAAGCTTTTTCTCCATTCGTCTAATCAGCGTCCATGTGGTGCGTCCATATAGCAGAATCGACACGACCGCTGCTTGGAAGAAACTGCGTTTCACTTTATCAGTCAGGTCTGATTTCCATATGACCGATAGACTATCGTTAGCTGTCCATGCTTTTGCTAGTCTCGTGTCGATGTCTTTTTCGGTTGATGAGACACTGCTTCCTAGGTAGGTAAACTTGTCAACTAGTTTCAGAGAGCTACCGCATAAATAGACAAAACTGTATAACTAAAAAAGCAATAAATTAAAATATCATATTGATACAACTATAGTAAGAAATAAAAAAAAGTTTTTATTGACAAAAATAGAATAATGATTAAATAAAAAGTCTTCTCTATATTACTAGAGCAATAAATAAAAAAGAAATTATTAATGCTAGAATAATAAATGAATAAATAAGTAAATAATTAAATAAATAAATAAATCAATTGATAAAAATCCAATTAATACTATTCGAGCAATAAATAGATAAATAAATAAATATCTTCTTAATATTACTAGAGCTATAAGTAACAAAAATCCTTTAAAATAATAATTGAAAAAATAAAATAAATAAATAAATAAATAAAAATCCTATTAATAGTATAAGCGTGATAAGTTTGTTTTTTTAAATCCTTTTAAAACTATTAGAGAAATCGTAGTTATATCCACCATAGTTGTTGCTCGCAGGATCAGTCAACTACACATACTGAAAGGAGTCTCATTAGGTGCCCCATTCATTTGGCCTTGTGCTACATCGAAGCAAAGAGCTTCGTAATTTACAACTACACATACTGAAACACAACTTCATCTTAACTGAACTACAGTTAAATTACATTTGAATAGAACTTACCTGGACCGTTTAATTGTGATACATAAAAAATCTTTTTTATGCAAATAGAAAATAAATTAAAAATTAAAAAAAAAAAAAACACAACAAGTATGAGTTCTTAGGTTTGATTTGAGCTTCTGTAAATCAATGTAAGTTCATAATTCGGGATTAGTGAATTCACCAGTTAAACTGTTTATATGAATAAAAATGGGGCAAGAGTTATAACTCGAGTTTGGGTCTCTTAAAAAACCAAAGAATACACAACAACGTTATAAAATGAAATAAAACAATTAATTTTCTAAACATAAAACAGATAATTGTTTATTGTAAATTGAATCACTTGATCAGATAATGAACTGGTAGCTCAGTTGTAGAGTTTCGTCACTGCTGTCTGTGGTCGCTGGTTCGATCTCCAGTGGTTGACAATGTGGTATACACTGCTGATGAGACCTAATAAAGTTGAAACAGCTGTCCAGTGTACCCGTATATCGTCCGTAGGTGTTCGGCAGATTTTCTGTTAATTCAATTTATAATATAAATTCCTCTACTTAAAGAATATGTACAGATAATTGTTTATTTAGCTTAGAGTGATTTTTTCTCTAAAAAAAAAAAGAAAGAAAGAAAAGAAAAGCATTATACACATTTTTTATGGTCAGGTTCTGCACTGAAAGTAGTTTTTGGAGAATACTATTCCGAGATATGATCCAAAGACTTATCAAATATTTCTCAGTAAGTTATTACTTCCAAAAGAAGAGTCAACCATATGCGAATTTACATACACATGTAGATATGGTCACATTCATATACTTATATTAACCAAGTCAGCTGCGACAGTAGAATACACCGACTGCCTCTCTGCAGAGGAGTAAGACTCCCCCAAACGAGTGTCCTGTGGCCCAGTCAGCATCGGATGTAGAATACACCGACTGCATCTCTGCCGAGGGGCAAAACTCTCCTAAACGAGTGTCCAGCATATAACACAAAACCATCTGATGGTGAGCCTCAACTAATGCTGGATCTATGGGAATTGCGGAGTACCCCTACATTGCCATCGCTCCCAAGTCCACTTAGGCCTGGAGTGGCAGAACCTGAAATGGTAATATCTATGGGTCAAATAGGAACTGTTTGATATTTAAACTGAGTGGAAACAAATGACGTGCTAAAATGAATTGTTAGAAATAGAACTGTTTGATCATCTAACTGTGTGTAAATAAATGACTGCTTGTTAATGTTAAATGGCTATAATTGAAAACATTTAATTGTGTGCAAGCAAATGATTAATGATAAATATAATTATTCGTACTTGATAGAAATAGATGAAATCATTTAACTGTGTGTAAAAAAATAGGCGCAGGCTCATCAAAAAATGTGTGTTTGGAGATCATATATTTAATATAAATGTGTAAAAAGAATTTGGTACTAAATAACCTACAATAGTTGATTTACCATAAAACCAAATCAAACCAAACAAATTTATATATATGTATAAACCGGATTTGGCATTAAATACCAATAATAGTTGATATGCCATAAAACCAAAACAAACCAAAACAAAACAAATCATATATATTTAATATATATGAATAAACCGGATTTGGCATTAAATAATCTACAATGGTTGATACGCCATAAAACCAAACGAAACCAAAGCAATAACTAGTAGCAGACCTGGAGATTGACTGGTTTCAACAGGCTACTCGTGATGAAGAGACACTTACATGAGTAACGCTTCCTCGACTAAACTATGTTGCAGGACAAAAAAAAAAGAAAAGAGAAAAACATATGTAAGAAAATTTATGAGAAAACATTATCATGCATTTAATTGATACGAGGTATGTTTGCATAGGACTTTGCACACTTGGACGAATCAAATACATTTGCGGAAGTCATGATGGTGTTTAACAACACCGAACAGTGAGATACCAAGCCCGTACCATTCTGCGTACGACTCATCGATTTTTTTACCCTATGATTTGGAGTATGGCTTCGAAACCAACTGCTTTAGGCCAACCTGACCCTGTCCGATCACCGAGTTCTTGCAACCCGAGCCAAATGTCTTTATCTGGTCACAGTACTATGACCAACTGCGTCTTCACCTTTCGCTCTACACGTCTTTGGTTGTTTCCACAGCGTTATGGCCCCGATCGAACTCGTAAAGCAAAGGCTCTCGAGTTAGACTAAGTTTCACGTTCACCTTTACTGCTTCCAAATCCCACATAGAGACTGAAGCAATGCACAATATATCAGCGCACCAACCACCACGATACTGACAACTACAGCGGGTTCCTTGAACAGCTTCAACTGCTTTGGTCATGTGGTATACGCGCCGCAAACTAGCACTTGCCAACTGTAACACCTTTAACTCTTCCTTGTAATATTAAATATACGTTGAAATATCTATTTTTCTCTGCTATTAACGACATCATTTGGTGGTAAACCGACACTCGTATTTTTATAGATTATATCCTGTTCAAACGTCTTTCAAATAATGTGCAATTCGGAGGGCGTTTCCGTTAATAAGAGAGGAATTGGCGTCTGACAACCGAATCAAAGAAAGATTTTTTTCTTTTCAATCATGTCATTATATGTGATCTGTGTATGTAGTGTTCAAATATAATTTAAAACCAAGACAGATAAAAAAAAAAAAACGACAAGAGAAACCCAAAAAGAATCGAAATCGTGCAAATAGCGATTGACTCGAAAGCACTTAAGAGATTTTAACGCACACACACACACACACACACACACACACACATACATATATATATATATATATATATATATTGTGCAGAGGGTAAACTGCTGTCTAAATTATGCAAAAGTGAAAATAACTCTGACATCGAATTTTATCTGATATATTTACCAAAATTGCTTAAAAATATCGAGAAATACTATTTATTAAATCTGTTCAAAGAAATCGCCATTGTCGTTAACCAGGGCCTCCAGACGACTTCGGAGTCTCTTGAACGCCTTAAATAAAGTCTCTTTGTTTAAACTGATAAATGCTGCTGTCATCTTTGTCTTCAGTTCATCTTTTGCGTGTTGCATGGGAATTTTTTTTTCGGTCTCTCTCTCAACCGCATCCCACACACAAATAATCAAGGAAATTACAATCTGGGGAGTTAGGCGCCAAAATGTTAGGGGTGAAGTGGTCGCAGAAATTTTCTCACGCGAAGCACTGGTTCTCCTGCGTGTGTGGCAAAGCGCTAATTCCTGTTGCAAGGCATAGGGTCTCTTTTCAACTACTCTCTGAATCCAGATAGGCAAAACCAGCTCCAGAATCGCTATTACGTAGTCCTTGGTGATGCGTCTGATGCTGCGGGGGAAGATAAATAGAAGCAAAACGTTACCATGACAAACACATTGATGTGGACAAAGTGTTTGGTTTTTATCAAAATGAACAAGCGTCAAACCTTAGATTGACATCTAAATACCATGAAATCTTCGTATTGGAACTTCTGGAATAAATGCCAAGTAGTATGAGACCGTTTGGAAATTTCTGGTGGTGTGAATTTCGTCATGGTGTTACTTTCCACATAATGACCAAATTAGACTCTGGGATTTTGAGATTCAAACAGATGACCTAAGCTCGGCCAGACGACCAGTCCTAGTGATAGTCGACAAAAAAAAAGAGAAACTGCCGAATTCTGGACTTTACCATCCTGGTAGACCACTGAGTAAAACTGAAAGAAAGTGAAAAAAAAAAAGAGTACCAAAACCTTGCTAGGAACATAAAAGTAACGGTGATACCAATTGTAATCGGTGCACTCGGTACAGTCATCAAAGTATTGGTAAAGGGGCTGGAGGAATTGGAAATAAGAGCATAAGCGGAAACCATCCAAACTACATGATTATTAAGATCGGTCAGAATACAAAGAAGAATCCTAGAAACTTGAAGAGACTTGTTCTCTCTTAAACTCAAGTGGAAGACCATCAAGGAGAATAATAATAATAATAATAATAATAATAATGATAATAATAATAATGCACGACCGAATAGGAAGTGTAGATTTATGCAGTGTCAAAGACGAAACGATTTATCACATAATAAGCAAATGTAGAAAACTTGCGAAAAAAGTTTATAAAACTAGACACCACTGGTTGCGGAAAGAGATCCACTGGGAATTGTGCAAAAATTTTTAACTTGACAATACTAATTAATGATATAGGCACAAACCAGTATCTGTCCAAGAAAATGAGACGCTGAAAATTCTCTGGGGTTTTGAGATACAAACAGATCATCTAATCCCCGAAGTCAGTCCTAGTAATAAAAAGAAAAATAGAGTTGGAAATTAGAGGACGAATCGACAATGGTGCTCCGACTTACAATATTTATAGATGAAATAAAGTCAGCCGGGTTTCGATCCTAGCTTGTAGCACCTCGTGTGTCTAGTCTTACTGAACAGTTGTGATACAATAAAACAGTCTGTCAGTGGATAACAATATATATGTTCTCTGCAGTGCGAGGGATTGCTGGCTGCCACATACACGTAAATGCGAACCTCTTCTCATGAATTGAGCACTCCGTTAGCCGATAGCGTATATGTGAATATATACCTAAAAATCCCTTTGCTTATGCTGAGATTGACAATAACTAAGGAGTAAGAGATCCAACTGACTTTACATCAGTCGGCTTTCGACCCCAAACTTTTCTAGCCATATTGAAGAGTTGTGATATAGCAGTCTGTCTGTGGATGACAATATATATATATATATATATATATATATATATATATATATATATATATATATATATATATATGTGTGTGTGTGTGTGTGTGTGTGTGTGTGTAATTCAATTAGTTCACTAAAAATCTTTTTAATGATTTTAAACGCTTCTCTGAAATAGTCTACAAATATATTGTTAATATTAATGATTCTTGAAAATTAATTACATATGCAAATAAGAAAAGATATATTTTTAATTTGTTTCTTGAAAAATAGAGATATGTATTAAGTTTTTGTCTGTTGAAATAAACAGGAATTTCAATTAGAGTTTCTAAAATGGTTATAGAGATAAATCAGTGTTTTTGAGTTTTTGAATGTTAATCTTTTCAGTTAGAATTTATAAAATGACATCAACAGAGTAAATATGAGAGAAAATATAGGTTGCAGTTAATTTCAATTTACACGACTAATTTAAAAAGTTCTTAACCAAAGTGCGTCTTTTAAATTGCATCATTTCTAAGCAATTGACATGTTAACGTGTTTAGTTCAATTTAATTCCTCATCAAACGTAATTCCAAGATTTTTAGCTTCCTACACACTCACAGAAATATTATTCTCAATTATTAAGTGTATCCAACTGAATATTTTTTATTTTATGAATTATGTATCCGCAAGAGCTGTATGTGACAAAAAGTCAATTTTAAAGCGGAGTTTAACAAGATTTGAATTCTTAACCGTATGCCAAAGAGCCCTGTCTGTCATAGCTGGAGGGAGAACAGCTGAATGCATACTTTTCCCAGGGCTATTAGCGCAATCTGAAATGCAAACAACCCCTTTCAGGATTTAACTCGAGTCAGTGTCTATTTCCTATGCCGATAACCATTACTCTATGAGCGCATTCACCGTAAAGTTTTTAAGAATTAAGAATTCTTTTTAAGATTGAAGATTCTGACAAGATCCAGTCTCAATAAATTTGCTGTTCTTGGCGTTCAGCTTTAAGCAATTATTTTTTTTATAATTCAAATTCGTTCAAATCGCTTTTTATGTTTTAAATAGTGTAGCTAACTAAAAGGAAAAAATGAAAGAAAATTAAAATGAAAAGAAAAAAGAAAGTAAAATAAAAGAGAGAAAATAAAATCAATCGAAAAGAAAGAAAGAAAGAAAGAAAGAAAGAAAGAAAGGGTTAATCTACTAAAAAATACAGAAAGAAAAAAGATCAAAGAAAAATATGGGAGTTAGAAGAAAGAAAGAAAGAAAGAAAGAAAGAAAGAAAGAAAGAAAGAAAGGGTTAAACGACTGGAAAAATACAGAAAGAAAAAAGGTTGAAGAAAAATATGGGAATTAGAAGAAAGAAAGAAAGAAAGAAAGAAAGAAAGAAAGGGTTAATCTACTAAAAAATACAGAAAGAAAAAAGATCAAAGAAAAATATGGGAATTAGAAGAAAGAAAGAAAGAAAGAAAGAAAGGTTTAATCTACAAAAAAATAGAAAGAAAGAAAAAAGGTCGAAGAAAAATATGGGAATTAGAAGAAAGAAAGAAAGAAACAAACAAACAAAGGGTTAATCAACTAAAAAAATACAGAAAGAAAAAAGGTCGAAAAAATATGGGAATTAGAAGAAAGAAAGAAAGAAAGAAAGAAAGAAAGAAAGAAAGAAAGAAAGAAAGCATAAGAACAGTTTGATTAAAGAATTGGAAAAAATGTAAATGAGTGTAGTCGTAAGAAAGATAAAGTTTAGAATCAAGAAGAGACAAACAGCATTTTAAAAAACATGAAAAAAGAAAGATATAAAAAAGAAAGAAAAGGAGAAAATAGAAAAAAGAGAGACAACGACAAAATAAAGAAAGAAAAAAGAAAGGAACAAACGGGTAAAACATTTAAATTAATACTATAATGTCATGAAGAAAAACAAAGACGTGAAGAGTCAAATTTGACCAATCAGCGTACCGGATATCATCTAACATAAACCCCTCTTTATTGCATCCGAAGTCCGAAACCAACACCAGAAAAAGTAATTAGAAAAATAAATAAACTGGTTTAAATAACAAATGTCAGGTGTAGTGATTTCGCCTAACATTTGGTTTTGTTGTTTAATGGCATATCAACCTTCTTGGGTTATTTAAGGCCAAATCCATCCTTTAGAAGAACAGTAGTGTTACTATTTAACTCATAGCTGGGAGGATAAGGGGGTTCATACCTTTCCTAAGGGTATTCGTCCAAAAGTGAGCGTGATAGCGTGACTTGAGTTCGAACTCACTTACTATGAGTCCGCAGTCCAGCAGTTAAATCGTTACTCCACGAAGGCACCCTCACCTCCTGACCCACATTAGTAGGCCTCCCCAACAATCGAGTCATTTTAAAATTTTGTATTCAGATCCTTATTAAAACCCAATATTTAACATTTAAAAAGCTTAAGTTTTCTTTAGATACATGCATGGTTAAACGTCCTCACTAATTTTTTTTCCTGACTAGTGTTATTTTATATGAATTACAGGTAAATTACAACTGTTACTCATAGTTAAGCGACTCCAGTGGTGTAATGGTTAGAAAGCTAGACTAGCAAACGAAAAGTGAGTTCGAGTCTCATTGACTGTTCCTTGTTCGACATTATATTATATCAAAGCAAAAAGCTTAGTAAATTACAACCATTGTAATACATTGTTGGGCACCTACGATCGTTTAATAATGAGCAAGCTACACTAGCAAACTTTACTATTTTGGGCGCCTCGGGTGGTTAAATGGTTAGCATGTTAGACTAGCAAACCTTCACGAGTGAGTTTGTGTCTCACTAGACTTCCCATCCATACGGCCTTATGCCACATCTAAGCAAAAAGCTGAGAAAATTACTATTTTAGGCGCCTCAGGTGGTGAAATGGTTAGCATGTTAGCCTAGCAAACCATCATGATCTTCATTGTGTGTTCCTCATCCCCACGACCGTGTGCCACATCTAAACAAAAAAGTTGAGTAAATTATAACTGTTAAACATTTTTCTGGAAAAAAGAGTTGCTTAAGTCGGTGCAGAAACGATCGTCACCTTGTTTAAATTTGCAAAGATGTGTGCGGTTTAATTTAAGGGCCACTGCTGCACTAGAACTTAATTAACTATTAACCCAGAGCCGACCCTTGAACATATAGTGTAGTATTTTGAATTTCGACCGGGCCCAAAAATTGTATTCCAAGGTGATGCACCGGAAGTGACACATTCCAATGGCCAGTAATCGAAAGAGATCGTGTGGGCGGATTAAGGCTGATAATATGGGACAAGGTGAAGGTCCCACTGTGCCACTACAGAGTGATGCACCGGAAGAGAGTGACCTCGGAACTGCATGACAGTTATTTCCGCTTGATGACGATTAAACATTCGATTTCAAAGATCGAGTGGGCGTCGAACGATTATATAACTCAGTTGAGTTCGACGAAGCAGTGGAGTTCGAGTTCCAGTGGAGTCGAGTGTGGTAGGGAAAGCCACACCAGGCCGAAGGGGCTTGGGGCCCTGATGAATTGGGATCCACAGAAGATGCTGATAAGATGCAGTAAAGAAAGCCACCACCCAGTAGAGTGGGCCCCAGGGCTCCGGTTGAGCATCAGAAGAACAAGAAAGACACAACATGACGGCCATAAGTTTGGGGTTAGAATATTGCAGTTATGTTCGATCTCCAACTCCCTCTCAAACGCAAACCTTGAACAACCCTTTTTGTACCCTTACAAATAAAGTGAGAGGTAAAACTATTGTTAAAGAAGTCTTCCTGCGTCTGTCTTTGTCACTGCGTCTTAATTATTGTGTCGTTGTGATGCTGTAGATGAGCATATAACAATAGGATACAGAATTATTTTCTGGGACGTTTAAAAAATATATTATGATGTCCTTCGATGTTCATCAGGATTGGACATCAGAAAGAAAAAATCAGAAAGTGAGAAAACAAAATTCATACCTGAGGAAGATAAGGCATTGAAATGTCTTACATATCTGCATATGCCAAAATGTCGAAAAGAGAGAGAAAAAAAACTGCCTGCCCAAAACATATTGTCTACTTCGGTGAGTCAAAAATTTTGAAATATTTTCATAATGTGTGACACAATTCGACTATTCCCAATGCTTTTGCCGAAGTTGTGAAGGTGATGAAACACACTCGACAGTAAGATGCTAAGCTCGCCTGATACTCTCCGAGTGCGAGTTGATGGATTTGTGTCTATGGATTAGAGCACTGGCTTGCAATTAATGATTTTAGACCATCCTTAACTTGACTGATCATTGCGTTATTGTCCAGTGGGAACTCGTAATGCAAAAATTCCAGCGGTGGGGTGTCCTCGTGGTGTAATGGTTAAAGCGATGGACTGCGGAATCATAGTAAGCGAGTTCGTACTCCAGTCGCGCTATTACGTTCACTTTCGGGCAAATAATCTTGGGAAAGTTATGAACCCCCTTATCCTCCCAGCTATAGGTTAAATAGTACCACTACTGTTCTTCTAGGAGAATGGCTTTGGCATTGGATAACCTACAAAGGTTGATATGCCATTAAACAAAGAAACCAAACCAAAAGTTCCCGAGTTAGACACCGTTGTATGTTTTCATCTTTGCAGCTTTCAAATCACCCACAGAATAAATCAATACACAAAGTGTCCTTGTACCAACTACCTAGATATTACGAGCCACAGAGAATACGATGAACAGTTGGAACTGCTTCGATAATATACGCGCCGTAACCTAGCACTTACCAAAATATTGCAAAACTTTGGATTCCCTCTAATGTTTCTAGGTTTGGTTTGGTTTCTTTGTTTAATGGCAAATCAACCTTTGTAGGTTATTTAATGCCAAATCTATTCTCCTAGAAGAACAGTAGTTGTACTGTTTAACCCATAGCTGGGAGGATAAGGGGGTTCATACCTTTCCCAAGGGTATTTGCCCGAAAGTGAACGTAATAGCGCGACCGGAGTATGAACTCGCGTACTACGATTCCCCAGTCCATCGCTTTAACCCATACACCAGGAGGACACCTCTTTATACATCTATATCAAATATATGTGATTTGGTTTGGGTTGATTTTCTGCCATATCAACCACTGTAGGTTATTTAATGCCAAATCCTCTTTATACATATATATTAAATATACCTATGATTTGGTTCGGTTGGGTTTTATGGCAAATAAACCACTGCAAGTTATTTAATGTCAATTCCTCTTTATACATATATATCAAATATGTAGAATTTGATTATATTTGGTTTTATGGCATATCAACCATTGAATGTTATTTTATACCAATCCCTGTTAATACATATATATTAAATACATACGATTTGTAAACATATTTTGTTGATAACATTATGAAACGAGCCTGCGCTCATTTTTTGCACATAGTTACATGGTTTCAAGTATTGCAATATAATAAGAATAATTCTATATACTGTTAATCCTTTGTTTACACACAGTTGAATTGTTTCAAGTATTGCTATTTAGCACTAATTATTCAAGTCAACATTACTTATTTATTTGCAAGCAGTTAAATGGTCCCAATGATTACTATGTACCACTAACAATTCAATTAAACATCAATCATTTGTTTAAACACTGTTAAATAATCAAACAGTTCTATTTCTAACAATTCAAAATAGCATAAATCATTGGTTTGAATACAGTTTAAATGTCAAACAGTTCTATTTGGTCCATGATAGGACCCTACTCAGTGCTACCACTCTGGGCAAAACGGACCTGGGATTGATGGCAATAAAAGGGTACAGCATATTCCCAATAGCTCCAGCATTACAGCAGCTTTCACCATCAGATTGTTTAGTGACATATCCAGGACACGTTGTGGGAGTTCTTGTCCCTCTTCAGAGAGGCTGTTTGTGTATTCTTCAGCCCAAGCTGTGAGATTATGGAGGTGCTGAATGATAGCGCTTTGTGAAGGACTACATTCTACCGACAATATACTAATGCTTGTGCTAGGCGATTATTCAACCATTTCAAGCAAGACCTAATCCTTCACAACTGAAGGTTTCCTTGACCTTAGTTTGTCTACGAGGCTTAGTAATCTTCCTTAAAATGTCTAAACCAGTTTTGTATCTAGAACAGTTAAAGAAACTACACTCAACTGAAATCTGTCAAAGAGAAACAGAAACACATATTAAACTAATTAAACAAAAAGAACCCACAACAAATACCTATTATACTGCCCCTCCCCTGCACACAACAAAATATCAACACAAAACTTCAAATCTCCGACTAAAATATTTGAGGTTTGAGTCATCTTCCTTGGAATGTCTAAACCAGTTTTGTATCACATGTTTGTTGAGAGTTCCTTGATCTTCTGCTTTATTAATTCATTTTTCATTGTTCTGGTAGCTTAAAATGGCTCTAATTGCAATTTTTTATCATTCAAATGTGTAAAATAAAGAACAAACAATAAATGCTTATATCTTATTTATAAAAATCAATAATAAACAGATCAGCAACGATTAAACAAGAAATTGTATCAAATTATTCATATCATATGGGAATAATTTAGCAAAAATTCATCTATAAAAATATGATAAAGCTTTTAACTCAAAATATTAACTTCAAATGTCAAATTTCAGATTGGTGAGAGAAATTATTGATAAGTAGTGTAGCATTCAAATTAATTGCTGAGCTATTAAACGCGAGAAAAAACGTTAGGTCATCTGGTTTGGTTAAAAGCTATTGAACCTGAGGTTCAATGAAAGCTAGGCTCTGATTGGTTGGTTTCAGTCAGGTGAATCAAGTAATCGTAGAAGTAAGGAATAAGTTAATAAGAAACGCTCAACGTGAGCGGTTCAAACTCTTCACCTTGCTCTCACTGATTCCCCGTTCAGGCCTCAGCGGGTAACAAAAATAAAAGTCACCAAGAAATCAAAAGAAATATGTGTACGTGAAATTGTGTTCACTTTGCCATTCCTTGTCCCAGCAGAGAAGAATTAAGAACAACTGGGGATCCCGACTGAAGACAACGAGCAAGAACAAAGATGGCGACCCCGGAGCAACACGAGTCGACAAGACAACAGACCGGAGAAGAAGCAAAGTAAATAGATGGGAGACGGCTGATCGTAGAGCAAGGCCCATATAACATATATAGATCAGTTAAGAGTTAGAGATATGTAATATATGCTCAGAATAAATTTTATAATCGAAAAATTGGAAGTGGTTGGGGTTGTCCTGTGATATATTGGTTAAGTACTGGACAGCGGCCATGAAGTACGTGAGTTCAAACTCCAATGGTGCGATAACGTTCACCTCCAGAGTAATAACCCTAGGAATGGAATGAACCCCTTATCATTCAAGCTATGGGTCAAATACAAGGTGTCTCCATATATGTAGGAGCCATGTGACTGCTAATAACTCTAATAATAATGTTTTTTGTTTCAGATTTCAAAATAGTATACTCTAAAGATTATTAATCCTCAATCACAATGCCTTGGACAAAAGGGAAAAATATTTTGTGTCACTGCTAATATGTAGACAAATTCCCTCAAAACTATTCAAGCAACATTTTGCTGGTAGTTTAATTTTAACAATTATCCCCCCAAAAGCTAAAGTTATCGCTAGGTACACAAATTTCAAGCCACAGAGTCAATAAACAACAAGAAGGCAGAAAATCCCAGATCTGACAAAAAGTTGACCGCAAGATGTCCTGACAATGTGGATGCTGTGAGAGTTTCTGTCGGAAGGAGTTCGAAAAAGTCTCAAGAGATGTTCCCAAGAACTTGGTTTTTCACGTGCATTGTTGTAAAGAATGGTAAAGAAGGATCTTCAGCTGTACTCATACAGAATCCAGACCAAGCATAAACTCACACCAGCTGACATAGAAAAATGTCACAGTTATAAATAAATATCATAACGAGTTAACCACTGGTCTTATACAAGGATGATTTTGTATTAAATAAACCCAGAAATTTGATATGGCTTTAAACAAGGAACCAAACCAAATATTGCAAAACTTTTGACTCACCTAAGTATATGGATCGAAAATGAAAATAAAATTGTAGACGTCAATATTAAGGCATTTTGTTACTAACAAAATAGCGTAATTATATCTTTAGCTGTCGTGTTTTATTGTTGGTACGCTTGATATTGATATCTAAACAATCATGATATTGTACGTAATTCTTTTAATATTTATGAAGCTTTGCTTATTATTAATGAAAGTCAAACGAACACCAGGGGATTGTTTTCAGTCATTTTTCTAATTAGAAAGAATCTGCCTCCCTGGTAGCCTGAAGACCTGCCAAGGAATTAGCATTCAATTTCCTGGCTTTAAGCTGAAATCAAACTAAGATCTCTGGCACCGGCGGGATATAAGTAACTATTTTAGTCTTGAAGAAGGTAATCAATTCCTTAACTTTTGTTTCTATAATAATTCTTTGTAAAAAAAGGTTCATAAAATAGATACGTCGGGCTTTGAATAAATAAGATGAAATCTTCGGATAAAAGTAAAAAACACATTTCATCTTTGTTTTTTTCGTTACATAAATGTAAAATCTACATTGTTAAGAACAGATTTTTTGCAAAAAAGAAATATTTTAATGACGCAAAATATATAGAACAGCAGAAAATATAGTGCTCCCGTTTTGAACAGAGGCTAATAATGAAATCTTTGGTAGTTAAGAAGTGTAAACTATGTACAATTTAGAGAAAAATGTGTGATGTATACAGAGAAGCATTTTTTAGTCAAAATCTTTTTACAAATTGATTAAAATGGCTGCAAAGCCTGACTAAATAACAACAATCTCGGAAGTGAAAATACACTGACTCTCTTGTAAAAATAAGTTTCGGGTGCAGTGGCCAGCAAAGAATATCATGCTGACAGTCTTCTAAGACATCAAAGGACCCATAACTTTTGATTTTCTTGAAATAAATGCACCTGTTAACCGTGCTTACATTTGCCAGCTTTTTAGGGAAAAATCACCTTATTTAGTGAACGAGCCTCATATATTAAGCTGATTTTACAAGGATTATACTTGATATAAATCTCGATTACTCTTAGAATTACGATATTAACTCTCAACACACACATACACACACACACACACACACAGATATATATATATATATATATATATATGTGTGTGTGTGTGTGTGTGTGTTCCGGTTAGTGAACACAAGTTGTAGTAATAATAAGACAAACCACGATATGTGAGGAAAATAGTTATATTTACAGGAAAGAGTATTTACAAGAGAGGGATTGTTAGTAATAAGAACATAGGATTAGAGATAGAGTAAGGATATACTTCAACAATAGGAACGGCTCTTCTGGTCTGACTTGTAGGCTTATTCGTCCCAGACTGATCTCCGCTACTGCCATATATGGCAGATGGAACAGCTCATTATGCTGAAAAGGTAGGTGATACCCCACAATATATATATATATATATATATATATATATATATATATTCTGAGTGTTTTAGAAAAAATCATGTCATTTCCTAATCAAATAACTTGATAAATTCTCGTTCAAATGATGTCAGATTTTAACCACAAGTGTAAAGCATAACGAAGAATTGTGATATTACAACACCCAAAAGAAACAGCCAAATTATTAGATTACGAAAATTATTTCTTTTTTTTTAAACGATAAAAATGTTTATTAGATTATTATAAAAATTATCTAATTATTAGATCATTATCTAATATCTAATTATAATATGACTATATTAATATATCTAATTATTATATTATTATTATATTATTATATTATTATAAAAATGTTTATTAGATTATTATTATATTATTATATCATTATAAAAATGTTTATTAGATTATTATTAGATTATTATTATCATTTGTCTAGACTACCTACTTAGAACATCGATTGATAAAATCAGAGAGAACGGCTTCGAGCTGACAAAGGAAAGAAGCAGAAGGTACCCCGCAACAACAATTACCGACGCCGACTACGCCGATGACATAGCGATACTGGCAAATACATCCAACCAAGCCGAAACACTACTGCATAGTTTGAAACGAGCAGCCGCAGGCATAGGCCTCTATGTCAATGCACACAAAACGGAATATATGTGCTATAATCAAACGGGTGACATCTCCACTCTAGACGGAACCCCTCTTAAAATAGTAGACAAATTCACTTACCTAGGAAGCAGCCTCTCATCAACTGAAAAGGACATTGACACGAGATTAACGAAGACAAGGACAGCTATCAATCGGCTATCGATTATATGGAGATCAGACCTAACCGATAAAATGAAACGCAGTTTCTTCCAGGCAGCGGTCGAATCGATACTGCTATTTGGGTGCACTACATGGACTCTAACAAAACGGCTGGAGAAGAATCTAGACGGCAATTACACAAGAATGCTGCGAGCAAGATTGAACAAGTCCTGGCGGCAACACTCCACAAGACACCAACTATACGGCCACCAGCCTCCTACCACGAAAACTATCCAAGTTAGACGAACCAGACATGCAGGACACTGCTGGAGAAGCAGGGACGAGCTCATAAGTGATGTAGTCTTATGGACCCCCACATATGGTCGAACAAAAGCAGGACGACCAGCACGAACATACATTCAGCAACTATTTGAGGATACGGGATGTAGTCCAGAAGACCTCCCTGAGGCGATGAACGATAGGGAAAAGTGGCGAGAGAGGGCCAGGGATATCCGTGCTACCAGCACGACATGATGATGATGATGATGATTATATTATTAGATTATTAGATTATTATAAAAATGTTTATTAGATTATTATTAGATTATTAAATGTTTATTAGATTACGAAAATTATTTCTGTTTTTTTAATATAATGTACTCCTTAAACGATTTCAAATATTGGGAAACTCTGCATAATCATGATCAATATTTTTTAAAAATTAGATGCTAAAAGCGTTTTTATTCCGTAAAATCTGTACAATTTACTATGCACGAAAGTCGAGAAGAAAATTTCAATATATTTCAAGAAGAAAATAAAATAAAATAAAAAAACAGGGTAAAAACTCACAATTTTTTTTTCCTGGGTTGATCTTCAGGCAGGAAAATATCACCATCTCTCTAAAGAGTTTATTGAATACTAGCTCACCTAAAGGTAGGCGTGAAATCTGAGTTGTGTTTTTTGCTACAGTTAACTATGTTTTATATATTAACAAAAGAAATAGAGTATTTAAAATGTAATTAAAAAACTGTTCCAGATATTATTAGTTTGCGTTTGTTTTTATACAATGAAATGTTGATTACCTCCAACGGATATTTTTTAGATAGCACGCTTTGCATTCTAGTTACCGTACAACCTTTTTTTTAAAGAGTAATCAGTTCATTCTGTTGAAGTTATCCCAATAGAAAAACTTGTCAAAACGCCGTACTTCTTTCGAAACCAAAAGGTTGGAGAACGTATACACAGAGTCAACGATGTTTGGTGACTGTCTATTCATAGCTTCGACATTTTGTTCTAATGACTTTATTATACTTTAATGACCTTTTAGATATACTCTATCACCGTAATTGAACTCATATCAAAGCGAGAATAGATAAGACGCAACAAAATAGCAAATGTAGACTATGCGGTGACAGAGATGAAACCATCAATCACATAATAAGCGAATGCAGCAAATTAGCACAGAAGGAATATAAGACTAGACACGATTGGGTCGGCAACGTGATCCACTGGGAGATGTGCAAGAAATTGAGATCTGACCATACAAACAAATGGTATATGCACAACCCAGCACCTGTCCTAGAAAATAACACACATAAATTCCTATGGAACTGACATACACACGGATCACCTAATCTCAGCCAGAAGACCAGACCTTAAAATAATCAACAAAAAGAAGAGAACTAACAAAATTGTAGACTTTGCTTGTCCGACTGATCACATAATAAAACTGAAAGAATGTGAAAAGACGGATAAGTACCTCGACCTCGCTAGGGAATTGAAAAAACTATGGAACATGCAGGTGACAATTATACCAATTGTAATTGGTGCTTTTGGAACTGTAACTAAAGGATTACTAAAAGGACTGGAGAAATTGGAAGTTGACGGACGAATGGAGACCATCCAAACTAGTACATTATTGAGAACGGCCAGAATACTGAGAAGAGTCCTGGAGACTTAAGGAGACTTGCTGTCACTCAGACTCCAGTGAAAAACCATCAGCTAACGCTGATGTGAAAAACACTAATGAGTAATTAATGATAAATAAATATATATTAGATTTATATATTTAATTCCATGGAATTTAAACTGCGACCCCTGGGTTTCATGGAGTTTTTTTTATACAAAATAACAATCATCAGACAGTTAACAAAATGAAATGAATAGCTCTATCTTAGATATTGAACACTTTCCATATTATATTACACTTGGTTCGACACAAACCCATACAGTGATTTAGTGACAACCAACAAATTTATAATATATATATATATATATATATATATATATATATATATACTAAACCTCTCTGCCCGAGCAGAACGTGATGCAAGACCAATATTTTTAAGCGCAGTTTAGCTGGTTTGAATTAAGTGTTCTCCTTCTTCGAGACCGATTGCCATAGAAAGATTAAGGAACCCAATCTGCCCGATTATTTCCCCATAGTTGGATGGAGAATAGATAGATTTGTTCCTTCTACAAGGATATTAGCGCAAAGTGAAATTCATATATATATATATATATATATAAGTTTGGTTTGGTTTTATGGCATATCAACTATTGTAAGTTATTTAATGCCAAATCCATTTTTATACATATTTAAACAATTTGAACAATTTCAAACAATTCAGTTTAGCATAAGGACACAGTTTAGTCCTATTAGACCCATAGATAGGACCCCATTAGGTGCTACAACTCCGGGTCTGAGTGGACCAAGGAGTGATGGCAATGAAAGAGTACTCTTAATTTCCCAAAGTTCCAGCATTGCTGGAGCATCACTATCAGATTGTTTTCTGTTATATCATTACTCATTAGGGAAGTTTTGCCTCTCTGCCGAGATGCAGTCGGCATATTCTATTGCCCAGCCAAGCGGGCCATATATATATATATATATATAGGAATTTCATATATATATATATATATATATATATATATATTTGTCAAGAGAGAAATTCATTGTGAGAGAGAGAGAGAGACGTAATGATAGAATAAAAAAAAAGAAAGAAAAAAGAAAGAAAGAATTAATAACAAAGGGCAAAAGAGAAAGATCAATGGAGCTTTCATTGTAAATCTTATTGAGTTGTTAAAGTCCGTTCAATTATTTCTTCCTCACGCTGCATATTTCCCTCCACTTTAAGAAGTTCAAAGATATCTCGTCATCCGCATTACATGGTTAACTGCACATCAGTTATAAGCTACAGACAACTACTATTATGGGATGAAAATGATAACGAGGAGGTTGTTGAGGTTGGGTTGAGGTTTGCATGATGCATAGGGTAATTTCCATAAAGATTGCTGAATTGGTAATATGCGTGAGATAGCGTGATTCGGTTTCTGTCCGATGAAGCCATATTTGACGGTGCACCAAGAACACCAGACGTAGTAGAATCAAACCCATACAAACTAGATTTCATGACTTTCGTTCTTTTAATCAGCTCGTTTTATTTTGGCTCAGCATGGCTGCCATTAATTACGTGTGAAACGGACAGTTGAGAAGCTAAAGTGACACGGATATAAAACTGTAATTTTGTGGGAACTAGGAAAAATCTAAGCAAGAGACAGACAGACAGACAGAGCCAGACAAAAGAAAGGGAATAAATAAGATAAACAATATATAGAAACGGACGTAGAAAAGATATCTTAGAAAAATGAATTTATATTGGACGAACGATCTGATAACTAACAAAAGTTAATAAGAGAAAAATACATAAACACAACTTGGATATTTTAGAGTTATATCACGGTTGCAAACAAATTGCTCTGTTTGCAGCCATATAATATCATACAAGAATAAACATATAATAGTCTACTTAACGGAAGTCCTTGTGGAGTTGTAGAAGTTTTAGAAGTTTAACGCACTTCATACGGCTCTCCAATTTTCATGGCAGGAATTGGAACAGAGACAATTTTAAAGTCCGTTTTGTTCTTGGTTTCGGTTGAAAAGAGGGCTAGATATGTCTTTTTTTAAATCTGGTATCTACATATGGGAACCCGTCGTTGGTTTAATTGAAAGTTATACCGACCAATTAGATATGTTATACATAGCCGTGAGAAAGTGGAATCGATCAAGGGAGACAACCCACCAACTTTATATATATATATATATATATATATCGTATAGATCTTAATAATAGGGGCCCCTTATTTTGATGGAACAACAAAGTCTAAGAGTCGAACGTCGTGAGTCTCTCTGAAGTTAGTCCCTGAAAAAGTTTTCGAAATTGTGACTTGATCCTGGTGAGAAAGGAACAGACACGCACGTTGTTGAAGTTTTGCCACAGCATTTATTGATGCGTAAGAAATTCAGGCCGGCCATCTCCATGAGTTTACAAACCGTCTTTCATAGCGAGGAGGAGACTCTAAATATAGTCAAAAGGAAAATATCGAAACTCCCGAAAAAGATGCTTTTGAATCGTTTGGCCCCAAGACATACACCCGCTCAGTTATACGGCAGAAATATGACTGCCGAAAGTCTAAACGCAAACTTATTCATTGTTTGTTTCAATCTAAGTCATCCATAACCCTACCCGTCAGTCAAACATCATGTCTTCCAACCTCAAAAGTTTAAGAGAAAGGGAGAGAGAGCATTACAAATGGGTTTACTTATATAGCCGATTCTTATGGCTTTTTTACCCACCAAAAATATAAGTGTAGTAAGAAATACGAAATGAAATTTGATGGTGCTATTGCAGTTTCAGCTTCCCATTCAACATTGTAGCAGGAGTACTACAAGGGGACATGCTAGCCCCATACCTCTTTATCATCTGTCTAGACTACGTACTTAGGACATCGATCGATAACATTAGGGAAAACGGCTTCGTGCTGACAAAGAAAAGAAGCTGAAGGTACCCCGCAAAAACAATTACCGACGCCGACTACGCCGATGACATAGCGCTACTGGCCAATACACCCAACCAAACCGAAACACTACTGTATAGTTTGGAACGAGCCGCTGCAGGCATTGGACTCCATGTTGATGCAAACAAAACTGAATTTATGTGCTTAATCAGAAAGGTGACATCTCCACACTAGACGGAACCTCCCTGAAACTGGTTGACAAATTCACCTACCTAGGAAGCATCGTCTCATCAACCGAAAAGGACATCGACACACGGCTAACGAAGGCATGGACAGCTATCGATAGGCTTTCGATCATATGGAAATCAAACCTGACCGATAAAATGAAACGCAGCTTCTTCCAGGCTGCGGTCTTGTCGATACTGCTATATGGATGCACTACATGGACGCTGAATAAACGGCTGGAGAAGACGCAATTATGCAAGAATGTTGAGAGCAATATTAAACAAGTCCTGGCAGCAAAACCCCACAAGGCACCAACTGTACGGTCACCTACCACCTATCACGAAAACTATCCAAGCTAGACGAACCAGGCATGCCGGACCCTGCTGGAGAAGCAAGGACGAGCTCGTAAGTGATGTACTCCTGTGGACCCCCACATATGGCCGGGCAAAAGCAGAACGACCAGCTCGAACATACATACAGCAGCTATGTGATAATACGGGATGTAACCCTGAAGACCTGCCAGAGGCGAAGAATGATAGGGAGACGTGGAGAGAGAGAGAGAGAGGGTCAGGGATATCCGTGCTGGCCGCACGACATGATGATGATGATGATTGTCTTGTTTAGCAAGCTACTTCTCCGTAGATTTGCAACAGTGTACTAATTTATACACACACACACACACACACATATATATATATATATATATATGCCACAAGCTATTTTGAACGAATCCTAAAAGCAACACCCCACGAAACACCAGCTGTACAGCCACTTACCTCCCATCTCAAAAACCATCAAAGTAAGACGAACAAAACATACGGGACATTGCTGGAAGAGCAAGGACGGACTCACATGTCACGTTCTTCTACGCATGAACGTGCCAGTGTGGGCCGACCAGGAAGAACCTATATACAACAGCTCCGTGCGGATACAGAATGTAAGTGTCAGGAACAGTTAATGATAGCGGCGGATAGAGAGAGAGTTTCAGGGAAATCCCTGATGATATATGTACAGTGTTCGCCAATGGTTTGGGAGAACCGGATTTAATCCCGGCTTGAGTCATACCAAAGACTTAAAAAATGGTGCTTGATGCCTCCTTGTTTAGCATTCAGCGTTATGATACGGATCAAGGATAAGTGGAAATATCCAGGAAAAGGAGTTGTACCCTCCTCTACACCTCGGTGTAGTTGCTATTGAAAAGGGAGCCTTTAAGTAACCCATGACAATGGTCTGCCAACTTACTATATATATATATATATATATAGTTTATAGTTTTATAGTTTCATGAATTTCTATCTGATGCTAATAATTATATGGTTTCAGGTAATTATTTCAATCGAATAATCATCATTTGTTTACATACTTTTATATAGGTTCAAGTGATTATTTATATAACCTTCAGTAAACAATTATAAGCCGAGTCAGCTTTGGCTGTAGAATACACCGACTGCATCCCTGCAGAGTAGTCAGACCCACGCCATAATGAGTTTTTTGGATATGACATTAAACCATCTGATACCGAGGATCCAGCCTAGGGGATTTGGGGACTGTGGAGTACGCCTTCATTGCCATTGCTCCCAGGTCCACTCTGACTCAAAGTGGTAGCATCTGATGGGGTCCTATCTATAAGCTCAATAGAACAGACTGTGGGCAAACAAAGGACTGATATTAAATTGTGACTGTTATATAGCAATACTTGAAACCATTTAACTGTGTACAAAGGGCTTGGTCTCATTTAAGAATGTTTTCTACAAAATGTTTTAAAAAATCATATATATAGATTTGATATATATGTATAAAGAGGATTTGGTATTAAATAACCCACAATAGTTGGTATGCCATAAAACCCAACCAACCAAACAGTTATAATTTCAAGTAACTACTTAAATGTAAATGATTTATAGTTCTACGGTATCAAGTATTCCTATCGAATACGAATAATTTTTAAACCTAACTGTTTGATTCATAGATGGTTGCCTAACAGGTACTACCTCTCCGGATGCAAGTGGAAGTGGGAGTAATGGCAGTGAAGGTGTATTTTACATTCTTCAGACCTCATAAGCTGGAGCCTCACCATTAAACTCGGTTTAGTGTCACACCAGCACACTTTATTTTGGAGGTGGGGTTTTACCAATTTGTATGGGATACTGTCTGCGTATCCAGAGTCCCACTGAAAGAATGACTGTGTTAATGAGTTCAAGCATCCTCCTACGTACGCATCGAAGATATATCCGTTGATTTTTTATTTTTATTTTTTTGCCAGCGGCCTAGAAGACGGGATAAGAATCGTTGAATGTGAACATCTGCCGATCTAACGCTTCTAGTATTTTGATATTGCCGAATTAGAGTCGATGCAAGGTAAGACTGGACACTTATTTCGACAAACGAGATAAGGGGCACTAAAATCGATAGAAACCCTAGTTCTTCTATTCTTATCGATAAACTCTCACGGAGAAATATGCAGCGAGACATGAATCCGATAACTTTAGTAACGACTAACGGTAAACGATAGTTGTCTGAGAAAGTCTGGTTATAGATAAGAAGGATCGACTGCTGTTTCGTGACACACGTCCGCGAATCAACGAATAAAAACGTCACAGCTTTTATTAACATTTTAACTGTTACGATGTAAGTGTCACTCTTGTTCAGTGGTTATCTACAAGATTATTTTGGCATCAGTCAATTTTCTTCAAGAGATAATACAATGCCTTGAGTTTCGATTGCGAAAGCAAACTTTCCACAATTAAGGCAAGCTACAAAACTTATTTAACAGTCTTAAACTAAAAAATAATTTAAAATATCTATAAAAGAAATGAATTAGAGCTACAGAAAAATGTACATTAAGATTAAACAACTTCCATTAGTCTCTCTCTCTCTCTTTCTCTCTCTCTCTCTCTGTATATATATAGATAAATCTTTTCTTTTCTGAGCTCTCCGCATGGATGAGGCCTAAATAATAAACAGGGCGTGAGTGAAAAAAAAAAAAAAAATGGAGGAAGAGCCACGAAAATGTACATTAAAATTAAATGACTTTCCATTAGTTTGTCTGACTCAGTCTCTGTCCTTCTTTACATTTTTTATCTTTCTTTTCTTGTCGTTTTATTCGTCCTATTATAAACACGATATATATATATACATATATATATATATATATATATAAACACACACACCTATACATAGTGCATTAAATAGGTTTCCAGACTTTTTTTTTGTACAGGCATTTACCATTGTGTTAGACTCTTGAAAATTCACTATGTTATTGCTATACATATTATGAGATGACTGACCAATTTTTATGATTTCAGCTTCAAATCAACAGCTACAGCAGGAATTCGAATACACCCTACTAAAGCCTGATTGTCACAGCTGGTCAATTTCAAAAACGCAATCTGGACGTGAGGATACTTTAGAAGAACGATATGCAATAAAATTCTGTTTTAAACTTGGAAAAAATGATGCCACAGAAACTTATGGAATGCTTCATACTGCTTTTCGGCCATCTTGCATGAATCGAGCATCGGTTTTTGAGTGGCATAAGAGATTCAAGGGAGGCAGGGAGTCTGTGAGGGAGGATGAGAGGTGTGAGAGGAGTAAGGAAGTCAATACACCAGAGTTGATTGGCCAAAGGGTTAGGATTAGGGTTAGTATGTTAAAGTTTTAAGGGAGTTCAGGAAGAGATTCCTAGGGAAGAGGCCAGCACTCTTTAAATTGTGTCAGTGGCATTTCCTCCAGGACAATGCACCAGTCCACAAATGCATCCTTGTCACAGACTATTTGACCAAGATAGGCAAGAAAACAGTTCCTCAGCCTCTCTATAGTCCAGACCTTGCTCCCTGTGACTTTTGGTTATTCCCTAAGCTCAGAGGCTGTCGTTATGAAACAATTGAGGAGATGAAAGAGACTGTGACGAAGGTCATTGACACGCTCACACAAGAGGACTTCCATGGGGCCTTGAAGAAGTTGTTAGAACGGTACAAGTGCATTGCAGCCGGAGGAGATTAATTCGAAGGGGACTAGAGTTTCATGTATGTACTATCAATAAAAGTGCCCTTAGGAAAAAGTCTGGAAACTTATTTAATGATCCTCGTATATATATATATATATATATGCGTGTGTTTGTGGTGTAATGCTTACCGTCTTAGGAAATCGACACGGTGACTCGAGTTCAAATCTTGGACGAAGTAGTTTCCTTTTAAGATTGCGCTAATACCCTTGCGAAAGATATGAATCTAACTATTTCCCCTCCAGCTATGGAGTAAACAATAGGGCAGATTGGGTTCTTTAACCTTGGTATGGCAACTGGTCTAAGAAAAGGAAAATCTAATTCAAACCGGTGTTTGTCCAATCAAGATGTTCAGTGGAGGCGGAAGAGATATAGGAAATTATTAGTTTGGAAGTTTTAAAATTATTGTAGTAAAGGATAAGAATTATTTGTTGGTAGGATATATATATATATATATATATATATATATGGGGTGGGGTGCTTGGTAGGTTACTTTAACAGTATTATATATGCTCACATATCTTACTGGATACCGTCGTTGTTGTGTGAATCGTCTCAATTCACTCTCAGATTTTCAACTCTTCCAGGCTCCTTTCCAAGCGTGTTAATAACAACAGTTAGCTGGAACAACAAAATACATTAGACGGCAAGTTCTCTTTTTTAATTTTTTGGGGGGTAGGGGTGGGGGTAATTATCCCTAAGGCTGGTCTTCTGGCCTTAATCAGGTGATCCGTTTGTATCTCGAATTCCGAGAGAATTTTATGCGTCTCATTGTATCAGACAGATTCTGGTTTGTGTATGTACTGTTTGTTCATATAGTCTAATTTCAATTTCTTGCACAATTCTCAATGCATCTTCGTTCCCATCCAACTGTTTCTAGTATTATACTTCTTTTTGCTAGATTACTGCATTCGCTCATAAGATTAATGGTTTCATGCTTATCACTGCATAATGCACACTTGCTATTGTGTTCTAACTTTAATATAATTGGTCCTAATTATTATTATCATTTGTTCTCTTTTGAGAGTTTTTCACAGAAGCTTTATCTGATAGTTTCTTACTGGAGTTTGTGCGACAACAAGTCTCCAAAAGTCTCCAGGACTTTTCTCAGTATTCTGGCTGGTCTCAATAATGTAGTAGTTTGGATAGTCTCCACTCGTCCTGTTATTTCCAAGTCCTGCTGTCCTTGTACTAATCCTTTGGTAACTGCACCAAGAGCACCAATTACAATTGGTACTATCGTCCCTTTCATGTTCCACGGCTTTTTCAATTCCGTAGCAAAGTCTTGGTACTTATCCCTCTTTTCATATTCTTTTAATTTCATTCTGTGATCAGCCGGGACAGCAAAGTCCAGAATTCTGCAAGTTCTCTCCCTTTGTTTATTATTATAAGATCTGGTCGTCTGGCCGAGATTAAGTGATCAGTTTGTATCTCAAAATCTCAAAATCTCAGATGAGTTTGTATGTCTCATTCACCACTAAAGATGCTGGGTTGTGCATATACCATTCGTTTGTATGGTCAAACTCCAACTTCTTGCACAATTCCCAGTGGATCACCTTGACCACCCAGTCGTGCCTAGTCTTATATTCTTTCTGTGCTGATTTGCTGTATTCGCTTATTATGTTATTGATCGTTTCGTCTCTTTCACTATATAAGCTACATCTGCTGTTTTGCTGTATCTTATTTGTTCTCACTTTAATATGGCTAGTCCTTATGACGTTATTTTGTGCTGCTATTGGAAGAGATTCAGTTTCTCTCTTAAAATTTCCTTTTCTTAGTCACGTCCACGTTTTCTCGTGTGAGACGTCGCTTGTTAGTCGTTTAAAAAGCTCATAGAGTTGTTTTTCTTCTCAATTTTTTTTTCATCAACGATAGCTGACGGTCTTTCACTGGAGTTTGAGTAATAGCAAGTCTCCTTTAGTCTCCAGGACTCTTCTCGGTATTCTGGCTGATCTCAATAATGCAGTAGTTTGGATGGTCTCCACTCGTCCTGTTATTTCCAAGTCCTCCAGTCCTTTTACTAACCCTTTGGCGTCTGTGTCAAAAACATCAATTACAATTGGTATAAACGTCACTTTCATATTTTAGAGTTTTTTCGATTCTCTAACAAGGTCTATGTACCTATAATTCTTTTCGCTTTCCTTCCGTTTTATTCTGCAGTCAGCCGGGGCAGCAAAGTGCACAATTTTGCAGATTCTCTTTTTCTTGTTGATTATTGTAAGGTCTGGTCGTCTGACCGAGATTAAGTGATCCGTTTGTATCTCGAAATCCCAGCGGAGTTTGTGTGTCTCATTCGACAGGACAAATGCTGACTTGTGCATATACCATTTGTTCGTATGGTTAAATTTAAATTTCTTGCACAATTCCCTAATTTGCTGCATTCGCTTATTATGTGATTAATGGTCTCGTCTCTATTTCCACATAGCCTACATCTGCTGTTCTGTGGCTTATCATCTTTATTATTATTATTTAGCAGTTAATGAATCTTACTAAGTAAAGAATAAATATGATGCATCTAAAGTTAGTGTCTTATCATGGAATTGTTTTTAGGGTTCTGGTTTAAGCAAACATAATAATTGCTTTGAGAGTCCCAACAGTAACTTACGTTACCACTTGATTGTGTTACTTTTGAGTTACATTGCAGTGATATCAGATAAAAGATGCCAACTCATCTTATATTTAATAGCATATTAACAATTTCCAGTATCCATGAGCCTAAAAGTGAAGCGCGAAATCAATGATACATGTTTTAAATCAACTAACAAGATAACAAAATTAATACTGCGGCTGATTGGTGAACATAAAGTTTATGTTTATATATATATATATATATATATATATATATATATATATATATATATATTATGAACATTTGTATATATGTCTGTGCGTAGGCATATATCTATATATAAATGTATATGACTTTTTACATATATATATATATATATATATATATATATATTCATATGTAATACGAGTATTTTATATATATGTACATATATACGTACTAGTATAATAAATACATACAGAGAAACACATATACATAAAGATCAATGATATATATATATATATATATATATATATATATATATATATATATATATGTGTGTGTGTGTGTGTGTGTGGCAGATAAACATGTTTTCTCTTAATCAGTATTTGATTAAGAAAGATGAAAGTTGGATTGATTTTCTTCATACGTCCATCTCGGTTTAAAATGATTAACAAAATGAAATCTACTGTCATGTTTACCAATCAAATATTGACTGATAGATAGGTAGATAGATAGATTGTTATTGACTTACTTGGTTAAAAGAAGGGACGATCAGTAAAAGAAAGAGAAAAAAAAACACGAATCAATTTCATTGACCCGACTAGTTTCAGTATCTATGTATATGATTACAAATCACGTCGAACATCACATTCCAACGAGATCAGTACTTGTGGCCACAATACTCAGAATATTCATTGGTATTTTGTTATCAGCAAAAGGCAGGATCCTTCTGGCCAAGAAATTGTCCGCTAGCGTAAGGTTCAAAATTATCTTCTTTTTATATGTAATTTAGCAACAAATAATGTGAAAAATTATGTTTTATTTAAAACACACACACACACATTGCAAACAACATTAGCAATCCTCTTCGTTGTATTTGAAAACTGAATCCTGAATTGCCATTTATTTAATTATTTTATTCACTTGTATATTCCTTGGTCCCGTAACTAGGTACGGTCCTAGAGGTGTTACTCATTTTGCGTATCTTGAAAAAGTATACCCTGGTGGATTCTATCCCACTCAAGATCCATAACTGTTTTGAAATTAGAATTGTTCTTCTAGACCGTGTGCCTTACTACCTATAGTTGGAAGGAGGATAATTCAATTAATACCGATACCAAGGGTATTAGCGCTATATGAAAATCAGATAACTCACTTCAGGATATGAACTTTAGTAACCGAATCCACTTGCTACGATGATAATCGTTACACCACCAACGCCACTACACACACACACACACACACACACACACACACACACACACACACACACACATATATATATATATATATATATATATATATATATATATTTACAATATGTGTATTTGGGCAGCATTTCTTCATTGAACAATATAGACACGTTTCGTTTACATATTTTTGTATATGTCCTTTCCAGTTGCCAAATTAATTTTATAGTATACAGCGGGAATTGGTTGATGAAACTCCCATAACTAATTGTTACCTTAGTACCCTCTTCTCGATCTTGGGCCATCATCAGAGGTGTGTATATGGCAGAAACGATGTGACCTTTGCATGTAGATTACTACTTTGTAAGTGTTTATCATTTATACTAGTGTGTTTTTGTAGCTTTTTATTCGCTCCTATAAGTAGCAACAGTTGCTAAAGACATTTAAGTACATTAGTACTGGATTCTAAATTGATTCTATTGAGTTTGGATTGTTTCATTCTGTTATGGAGCACCTCGAGAATTTGCAAGTTTTGTTTATTGTGTTGTTCTAATATTGTTGTGTTTTCGGGAAGAATTTACCGAAACTCAGTTTTGAGACAGGATAATAAACACTTACAAAGTTGTGATGTACATGCAATGATGACATCTAATGAAGTTAGTTTGTTTTTCCAATGATATATAAATATATATAATGTGCTCATACCATTTGCCTTCTGGAAAAGATGGTAAAATTTGATTGATATTCTTTCGTTATGATAATGCGAGTAATTTTATAACGAAAGAGCAATCTGCATAACAAGGGAAAATATGTTATTTAGGAAAATCATCTGATGGCCTAATTTTTTTAATTTACCTGTCTCTTTTGAGAAAGAATGATTCTGATGAGTTTTATATTTTTTCATTGTTTATGCCTCTTCGTATTCCTTAATGTACGAACCTTATTTTAATGAGGAATAGGTTTGGTTTGGGTTTATGGCATATCAACCATTGTTGGTCATTTAAATCCAAATCCTGTTTTTACATATATATATTAGATGTATGATTGTAAACACATTTTGTAGTTACAAACAATTAAATGATCAAATAATTTATTTCTGACAATTCAATTTAGCATAAGTCATTTTTGTGAATGGCAACTGCTTCGTCTTAACAGATGACAGCCATCTCAATGCTCATCACCACCCTCACCACAGTTGCTGGGTGAATCGTCAGTGAAACCCAAACCAAGTCCGTAGGCTCGAAGGTGACTCTTCAGGCCGGTATTTGACTTGCACAATCTGCCACACATATGGCAGACAAAGTTGAGTGCTGAAACTTGTTTCACTTCTGCCTCCGCCTCTCTGCTCCCTCTGTCCACAGCATGTATTTTATTGTGGTTAATGTAAGCAGCTTTCGAGAGGAGAATCCTATTGCAAGCCTCACACTTCCGACTGTTCAACGCATAAGACAAAACTGACACATTGCCTTTCCCAAGATTTCTCTTGAGCTCAGCATGATCGATTCTTTCCCTTTTAAAAATTTCAGATCCACCTCTAATTAGAGTACAGTTTGTGAATATAGTTTAAATGTCAAACAGTTCTATTTGATCCATAGATAGGACCCTATCAGGTGCTACCACACTGGGTCAGAGTAGACCTGGAAGTGATGGCAATGAAATTTTGCTCCGCATTCCCCAAATTTTCAGCATTGCAGGAGCTTTACCATCAACTTGTTTGATGTCATAATCAGGTCAGTCGCTGAGGGAGTCCTAACCCGAGAGCAGAAATGTATTCTAGATCCCAAGCCGACTGGGCTAGAGAAATAGGAACCTTTAAAAAGAACAAGTAGAAAACTATAAGTAGCAACAAGTTATTATAACACAAATAAACTCCTTTTTTTTTTAGGACAACATATTTAGATCAGAATTGTAATCTTGCTTTAAGTGTGATTCTTATTTTATATTTCTTATGTATTTACACAACCTCTCATTACCAGCAGGTCGTTAGAGAAGTTCACTTTTTTAATCGGAATTTAACTGAGTTTTCCTTTTCCCAGACTAATTGCCAAACCAAAGTTAAAAAAAACCCAGTCGACTAGGGCCGTAGAATACACTTACTGCATCTCATCAAAGGGGTAAGACCCTCCACCCAACGAGTATCCTGATATGACACAAAACAGTCTAAGGGTGAGGGTTCAATTTTTGAGCTTCGGGGAAATCGTCCATAATAATGTACACCACAAATTTTTTTCGATAAAAAGGTTAATTTTATTCAAAATCAAAGGTTCCAAAATTTTGTTACTGCAGTGGAAAATCACACAATTGAAACGGATCGTATTAGGTATTATCAATTACCAAACTGAGCAACACTGAAACAGTATAACCAGAAAAAATAGCGTATATATATATAAGGATTGATTGATTAATTGATTTTAATGGTATGTCAACTTTTTTAGGGTTATTTTATGCTGGTAGGTTAGGGAATTGCATTCATTGTACATTTATATTTCCCTTTTTGCGTTTTTACTCCTTAAGAGTTTCTTGCAGACTGTTGCATGATATCAAGTATTTCTGTATAATTCAAATAATTTGCTCATCTTGGCGAGTCGGCTGGTGCGGTAGAATGTACCAGCTGCGGAGGAGTATGCCTCTTCGAACGAGTGTCCTAGATATGACACTAAACAATCTGATAGTGAGGTTCCAGTAATGCTGCAGCTTTGGGGAATGCGGAGTAATCCTTCATAGCCATTACTCTCAGGTCCACTTCAACTCAAAGTGATAACACCTGATAGGGTCCTATCTAGGAGTCAAATAGAACTGTTTAACATTTAAACTATGTGCAAACGGATGACTAATGCAAAACTGATTTGCTAGAAATTGAACTTTTTGACCGTTTAACTGTGTGTAAACAAACGACTGATGTATAACTGAATTGTTAACGATACATGACAATACTTGTAGCCACTTCACTCTGTAGAAAAAGTTATTAATATTGAATAGAAATTTTAGCGTTATATAACAATGGCTGAAATCAATTAACTGTGTTGATATCCGTGCTTGTGGCACGACAAGATGATGATGAGTTCTATCTTATTTAGAAATTAAATTACCAACAAACTGTGTGCAAATAAATGACCTATGTTAAATTATGGCCCTTATTTACTAATATTTAAAACCATTTTACTGTGTAGAGAAAATATGGTCAGGCTTGTTTAAACATGTTATTTACGAATCATATATATCTAATATATACGTATAAACAAGATGTGGCATTAAATAACCTAAAAATACTGCCATGAAACCTGACCAAAGAGCATAATCTGCCTGATTATTTACCCATAGTTGAAAGAAAAATATTTGGAAGAGTTTCTCGAAGGTATAAGTGCTTTGTGAAATACAAATAGCCCTCTCCGGGATTTAATTTTGGGTTCTCATGCCCATTTCCTTCAGCAAGAACCAATTAATCAACGAACATATTTACAATTTGTGATCAAATAAAAAAAATTGCCAAAACAGCAATATTCCATTTCATTTTCCAATGTTTATTCATTTTACTTATCTATTATTTATTTATAAATACGTATTAGAACATCTATTGATTTAATGAAAGAAAACGGTTTCAAGTAGATGTGCAACAAGGAAACACATTAGCCCAATACCTGTTTATCGTCTGCCAAGACTACGTGCTTAAACGTCGTTTGATATAATGAAAGATAACGGTTTTAAGCTGGTAAAGGAAAGAAGCAGAAGATACCCCGCACAAACATTTACGGACGCGGACTACGCCGATGACATAGCGCTTCTGGCAAATACACCCGCCCAAGCCGAATCCCTGTTACATAGTCCGGAACGAGATGCTGGTGGCACATGTCAACGCAGATAAGACGGAATACATGTGTTTTAATCAAAGAGGTGACTTCTCCACACTAAAGAGTGGGCCTTTGTAACTAGTGGACAAATTCACCTACCCAGGAAGCAGTGTCTCATCAACCAAGAAAGACATTAACACGCGACTAGCAAATGCATGGACAGCTCACGATAGATTATCGGTCAGAATGACCGATAAAATAAAACCCAGCTTTTTCCAAGCAGTGGTCGTGTCAGTACTGCTATGTAGAAGCACTACATAGATGCTAACTAAACGTGTGGAGAAAAAGCTTGACGGCAATTACACAAGAATGCTTTGAGCAATATTGAACAAGTCCTGAAGGCAACACCCCACAAAATAGCAGCTATACGGCCACCTATTACGAAAACTATCAAAGTTAGTCGAACCAGACATGCAGAACACTGCTGGAGAAATAGGGACGATCTCATAAGTGACATACTCCAGTGGACCCCTTCGCATGGACGAGCAGAGGCAGGACAACAAGCTGGAACCTATATACAACAGCTCTGTGCTGATAAAGGTTATAGTCTCAAAGACCTCCCAGGAGGACGATAGAGACGGATGGCGAGAGAGGGTCGGGGAGATCCATGCTGGCAGCGCGACATGATGATGATGATAATATTATAAATATATCATATATTCGTATAAAGCCCTGCTTTAGTGTGTTTTAAAAAATAGGTAAAATATTTTTACTTTGGGAAATTATCATTTTTATGCATAAATCTCAATATCATAAACTCAGCGTTAGTAAATGAAAAATTCACAAAATCATCCTGTCGGCAACTGAATGGCTCCTCAGCTGAGACCCCCACCCAACAAGTGTCTCGGATATGACACTAAACAATCTGATAGTGGGGCTCCAGTCCTAAAGCTTTGGAGAATGTGGGTTACCCTTTCTATGCCACTACCACTGGGTCCACTCTTACCCGAAGTGATTGTATCTGTTAGGGTCCAAACTATGGGTCAAATAGAACTATTTAAACATTTACTATATTTGAAATCATTTATCTGAAGGTAAAGAACGACTAATATTAAATTGAATTGTTGATATGAGAGAGCAATTCTTGAAACTATTTATATGTGTACAAACAAATGAACCCTGGCTCATTCATAAACAATGTTTCCGACAAACTATTCGCTGACAAATCATATATATAACATGAATAGGTATAAACAGGATTTGGCATTTAAAAACCCCCACCAGGGTTGATATACCACAAAGCAAAATCAACCAAACGATCAAATTAATTGTGAGGAGGGTTCGCAAATAAGTTTAAATTTTTATTTCTGATGTTGTCTTACCAAAAGTCTTATATCAACCTATTAGTTATACATCTGTTCGGTTCCTTTGTTTAATGGCATATAAACCTTCAATGGTTATTTAATGCTAAAGCCACCCTTGTAGAAAAACACCACTGATACTATGCAACCCATATCTGGGAGGGTAACTCGTAATAGCGTGACTAGAGTTCGAACTCGCTTACTTTAAAACTGCAGTTAAGTACTTTACCCTTTTGACCGTATGTTCTCTGCAGTTAATAAAGCTTAGTTCCATAATTAGGACAGAAATAAGTGGCGTTGAGCGAGAATTGAACCTACTAACTATGGTCAGCTAATATAACCTGCTAACGATTATTCTAAGTGAGGAACCCAGGCCCCATCTATTCTACAATATATTCTAATATTCCATTATATATCCTAAGAAATATGTAGAAAATATGAGTTGACGGAAGTCTCCTTGTTTGTGCGCAAGCTTCCAAGTTCACATGGATATGGAAATTATAACCATAAATACTATAATTGTTACTGAAAAACAGACACTGACGACAAGCCAAACCTTTAAGAAACACGTATGTTTATAGCAAAATTTACAAAAGAAAAAGCAAGCAGTAAAGAGAACCATATTTCAATCATGACTGTATTTACTGAATAGGCACTAATTTGGTGGTTATCTTCTGGTGAAGAGTCAGATAGGATCCATTTTTCATGTTTTATTTTTGACCAAACAAGTCGACTTCGACTTTTTTTTATTGATTTTAGTGACAATCATTTTTTTTTTTCTTGTGAAACAAAACAGATGGCTCCAAGATAGCCTTTTCCTTGGCATCTTTTTTTACTTTTCTTGGCAAAAGTTATTCTTTGATATTGAGGACTGCTTAAAAATCGGTATTTTCATCCACTGACTCTCTCTTTCTTTTCTTTCTTTCTTTGCTTTTTTGTTTCAATCTTTTTTCTATTGTATTCAAACATCAACCCATTTAGACTCATCTTATCAAAGTTACAGACAGCCTAAAAACCCTTGTAACTTTCCGTCGCACTTGGCATACGTTATTCTTCTACTTTACTTATTTCCTTCTTTCTTTTTTTCTTTTTCTTTCCTTTTTTTCTTACTTCCTTTGTCCTTCTTTCCGTCTTTCTTTCTTTCCTTTATTTAAATGTCATATTTTGATTCATAGCATCGTTCCTTCTTTAACCTTTATGTAACTGTTTTTATACTATCATTTCCTTATTCTTATCGTTTTTCTTTCTTTCTTTTAAATGCTGTCATATTTCATATACATATACAAACTTTCCTTCTTTATCATTTGACTCGTCTTATCAATATCACAGACTATAAATCATTCTTACTTTCTGTTGCATTTTCCCTTCGTCTTTTTTCTCACTTTCTTTTCTTTCTTTCTTTTTTTGCCGTTTTTTTTTTAAATGATTTATTTCTCTTACCCCTAATAAATGACTAAATTAGCCTCTTCTTATCAAAATCCGTCCTTTGGCTTAACCAGATATCGAGGATCAGATGAAGAGATTGATGTCTTCTCCTTCATGATTCCTATCAAATATTGGGATTTTCTTCTTTAAGGAAACCTGAAAAACCATGAGGAGTCTTAAATGTTAAATTCTGTCACATTGGGTACATGTTTCTCTGTATTAGATCTTTTAGTATTTATGAAGTAAATATTTCAGATTAATGTTTCGTTTATAATTTTATATCTATGCATTAAAATATTAGTATATTTTAAATTTATGACTGGAACTTATGAAATATCAAGAATAAGACGTTTTTTAATTTATGTTTTGTGCATTGGTCATAACTCGAATTCATTAGAGTTCTTATATATATATATATATATATATATATGCTACGAATTGATTATATTGATAACATATATATCAATTAATTATATCAAGACGTTATAATTGTATTAATGAAGTATATATGCAACTAATTGTATTAATAACGAATATATATTCATCATCATCATCTTGTCGTACCATCAGCGTGGATATCCCTGACCCTCTCTCGCCACCACTTCGGCAGGTCGTCAGGGCTACAACCCGTATCCTCATAGAGCTTCTGTATGTAGGTTCGAGCTGGTCACCCTGCTTTTGCTCGGCCATGTGAAGGGGTCCATCGAGTACATCACTTATGAGCTCGTCCCTACTTCTCCAGCAGTGTCCTGCATGTCTGGTTCATCTAATTTGGATAGCTTTCGTGATGGGTAGTATGTGGCTGTACAGCTGCTGCTTTGTGGAGTGCTGCCTCCAGGACCTGGTCAATATTGCTCGCAGCATTCTTGTGTAGTTGCCGTAACTGTGTTAATAAATAACTAACTATATTGATAACTTATATAAATGCAAATTCTTTATTCTTATATATATATATATATATATATATATATATATATATATATATATATATATATATATATATATATTAGCATATAATAGTAGCATATATTACACCTTTCAAAATATGCAACCAAAAAAGTTTCATATATACCAACTCCTCTGCACGAAAAGGACGTGATGTTTAACTGGTTTAAATTCCAAATTTTCTTTCTCATTGACCGGTCACCATACCAAAGTAAAAGAGCCTCGTCTGCCCTACTATTTACCCATAGCTGGAGGGGGATATTTGGATCCATACCTTACCCAAGGGTATTATCCTTATGTGAAATACAAACAGCTTCGCCCTTGGTTTGAACATGGGTCGCTGAGGGTATTCCTTACGACGGTAACTATAACACCACAAACGCCTTATTGTTGTGATTGTTTGTTGTGGCACAAGAAATAATATACAATCAAAACGGGTATCAGTTGGTACTGTTTACAAAAAAATATTCAGAATTGAAAAGGAAAGATTATCATGTACAAGTATGCTTCAAAAATATATCAAAGTTTTTCTAATTTGGATAAGCACACGACTACATAAAATGGGATATGATTAGTAAACTTTCAATCTGAACGATTTTTGTTTATTGAGTTTCAATGCGATTCAGTTTTACAATAAAAAATACCAAATAATATCCGTTTTGATTGTATAGTGTTTTGTTTTAGAAGAAAATGCTGGTAAGTATGTGTAAAATCAAATATGATGCTTTATATATATATATATATATATATATATATATATATATATATATATATATATATATATATATATATATATATATATACGAGGTGTGTACGATAAGTTTCCAGACTTTTTTCGAATGGGCACTTTTATTGATAGTACAAACATGAAACTCTTGTCTCCTTCGAAGTAATCTCCTCTGGCTGCAATGCACTTGTTGTACCATTCCAACAACTTTTTGAAGGTTCCATGGAAGTCCTCTTGTATGAGCGTGTCAATGACTTTCGTCACAGCCTCTTTCATCTCTTCAATAGTCTAATAACGACAGCCTCTGAGCTTAGGGAATAAGCAAAAGTCACAAGGAGCAAGGTCTGTACTATAGGGCCGGTGAGGAACTGTCTTGATGCCCATCTTGGTCAAATAGTCTGTGACAAGGATACAGTTGTGGACTGGTGCATTGTCCTGGTGGAAATGCCACTGACCCAATTTAAAGAGTGCTGGCCTCTTCCCAATGAATCTCTTCCTGAACTCCCTTAAAATCTCAACATAGTAACCCTAACTCCAACCCTAACACTTTGCCCAATTAACTCTACTGTATTGACATCCTTACTCCTCCCACACCTCTCATCATCCCTCATAGACTCCCTGCCTTCCTTGAATCTCTTATGCCACTCAAAAACCGATGCTCGATTCATGCAAGATGCTCCAAAAGCAATCTGAAGCATTCCATACGTTTCTGTGGCATAATTTTTCTAAGTTTAAAACAGAATTTTATTGCATATCTTTCTTCTAAAGTGTCAGATTGCATTTTTGAAATTCACCAGCTGTGAAAATCAGGCTTTAATAGGGTGTATCCGAATTCTTGCTGTAGCTGTTGATTTGAAGCTGAAATCATAAAGATTGGTCAGTCATCTCATAAGATGTATAGCAATAACATAGAGAATTTTCAAGAGTTTACGATAATTTTAAATGCTCATACGAAAAAATTCTGGAAACTTGTCGTATGCACCTCGTATATATATATATATATATATATATATATATATATAAGTAAAAGTAAGTAAAGTTGGCGACCATAGTCGAGGGTGACACAAAGGCTCCTTTTTCGATAGCTGCTACACCATGGTGTAGAGGAGGGTGCTATTCCTTTCCCTGGATTGCTCCACTTTACCCTTGATCCGTACCTTATAATGCTAGGTGTTAAGCAAGGAGGCATCAAGTACCATTTTTTGAGTCTTTGGTATGACTCGACCTGGGATTTAACCCAGATCTCCCGGGCGATATATATATATATATATATATATATATATATATATCCAAAGAAGATGAGTTGCGAATGATTCAGTTTGAGAATATATGAGAGGATTCTTATAAATCTCCAGGAGTGCTCAATGTATGATAATTGATACATAGATTTACAAATTTCCTACTGAGCAAATTCATATAATTGGTAAAAAAATTCAACTGACCGTCATTTGGCTATTATAAATATATTTCATTTGGTCACTCCGTATGAGAACCCAATCTTTTCAGGTAGCCGTCACACACACACACACACACACACACACACACACACACACACACACACACACACACAAAATTCCAACACATGTACGCACACACACACACACACACACATATATATATATATATATATAATTATCATTGAAATTTAGGGCTTAAAACGTCTTTAATCAGTAAAATGTTTTCAATGCTCTATGCACGAAAATGTAGAACAATGTCAAAATATTTTTCAATTTTTTCCCTTATATATATATATATATATATATATATATATATATATATAAGCCCATATGCACAAACATCCACACAAGCATGCGCAAAATACACACACGCCACACACATACACGCACACACACACACACACACATATATATATATATATATATATATACAACCTACGTGTTTTTTCCTTTGGCATTTCTGTTCCTTTTCACTTGTTTGTATTTAGTGTCACGTTACTTTTAGAGCGCAACTGACACACTGCAATCTAGTACTACCTATGACATGGGTGTGTGATTAATGACTAAATCAGTTTCCCTTTAGACATGCTTAATGAGGATGTTGACATACAACACGATGAAAAATAAGACCGGTCTAAAAATGGATGAACCTATTCTTAGGATCAACGACCGCAGAGCTCAATCATACCATAAAGGTGCCAAGATTTCAAGAGATGTGACACTCTGATATAAAAATAGTATTGGGGGAACGTTAAATTTTGTTAAATCATTCGTTTAGCGGGCCACACTGAGTTAAACCAGCAACTTTCGTATCATCCCATGAATGGCAGGGTCTTCTTGTTCGATATTTGATTTTTGACCGGCGGTGTTAACTTGTGTGGATATCAAACAGGATATGCACTTGTGTCTTGATATAAACAAAAGACAGCGGAAATTCCACATAAATTGCGTCGGTGCCATGTCGGAAGGAAGAGTGACCACGAGGTACCTGGGCGTTCGGATAATTGTATAACGGCTGAAGATTTTTGACAGCAAGAGAGAAAGGAGCCGGTAAAAGAAAGACTAGACGTCACGCCACTCTTGATGCTGGCCTTGAGCCATACAGCTCAGTGTTGAGAGGTAGAGAAAGATCCGAAATGTACGAGACTCGCTGAAGTCGGAAGTGATTATGATCCTAGAAGAAAATAGAGGAACCTTGAGAAGGCTTCGTAGTTGAAACATATGTAGAAGCTAAGATGTTTAAATGCTTCGAGATAATGCTGAGAAGTGTGAAGAAAAATCGAAAACGGGTACGATCCCAGAAGAAAGAAAAAAGGTTTGCCTTTCGAAGGCTCTTTAGTTGGAAAACATTTAGAAGGTGAGATGAGTAGATGTTTTAAGTTGACTTGCATCAGTCTCCTGAAGAAATTTAAATGTTTTGAGCTGGTCTTGGACCAGTCTAGTGAAAACAGAACAAAGTGAAGACATTCACACAAGATAACGTATCTCCCTCTGTGAGTATATCTAAGCTGTTCCCGACTCTCTCCTCACGCAACCATGTTGTTTATTTTGTAATAAACAAAAAGATTATATTTTTATACATAAGTGTTATTGTATCGTTTTCTCCCGATATACAATATTCTTTTTTATACATATTTTTGAAGTTTTGTTATCGGTAACTAAGTTATTTTTTATTAGCGCAAAGACAGACGTATAAAACAGTCAGTGAGAATCAAATTCATTATCAATGTGCTAATTTTTTTTTACCGTAACGGTTACACTACGAAACGTTGAGTAGGTCAGCCACAATATACTATTTACAAGCACTCTAAAAATGGATGGTTGGATAGTCTTTTATGATATATAACCCCTTGTGGTTTCTTTAATGCTAAATCTTGTTTTTATATATTTGATTTATAAGCAAATATTTCGCAGGTTGCTTTATCTTTAAACGAGTCGTTTGAACTTATTTGTTTGCATACTATTACTAATTCTATTTATCAAGTATTCCTATGTAATATAAATAATTTGTACACAGCTCAATGGTTTCAAATAGCTAATAATGGATGATAATAATAATTCTTTGTAAATGATTCAAAAGTTCTATTTGACCAATAGATTGGACCCTAAAAGGTACTACCAATCGGGAGTCGGAGTGGGCCTGTAAGTAATTGCAAAGAAGGAGTGCGTCATACTCGCTATATCTCCAGAACATGAACCTCACGACCGGCTTCACTTTAGTCTAATACACAAGGTACTTTTTTCCGGAGACGTCACACCACTTTATTGTGGATACAGACAGAACGGAGGGAAACGCAGTTTCTTTCAAGCAGCGGTCGTATCGATACTGCTATATGGATGCACTACCTGGACGCTAACTAAACGGATGGAGAAGAAGCTAGACGGCAATTACACAAGAATGTTGCGAGCAATATTAAACAAGTCCTGGCGGCAACACCCAACATGGCACTAACTATACGGCCACCAGCCTCCCGTCACGAAAACTATCCAAGTTAGACGAACCAGACATGCAGGACACTGCTGGAGAAACAAGGACGAGCTCATAAGTGATGTACTCCTATGGACCCCAGCATATGGCCAAGCAAAAGCAGGACGACCAGATCGAACAACATACATTCAGCAGCTATGTGAGGATACAGGATGTAGCCCTGAAGACCTGCCAGAGGCGATGAATGGCAAGGGAGGGTCAGGGATATCCGTGCTAGCGGCATGATATGATGATGATGATTAATTCTAACGGCATGTCAAACCGTCTGGTATTATTTTAAATTAGAGGTTAGGGAACTGCTTTAATTGTACGTTAATATCTATTTGCAGTTTCTAAAGACTTTTTTGTACACTGTTATATGATATCAAATATTTCTTTCTAATACAAACATTGTATCGATTTAGTGATGTCAATAATACTTATGATACAGATACATATACGAATACGGGCGGACTCTGTCGTTTCAGATACGAACGGGTTTATTAATTTCTGGCATCGGTCCTTCGACACGAGGAGAGAGACACGATTCGTAAAATTCTACTCTAACCATACTATGCTGATATCACCCCCACGATCGGCGCATCTTGTGGTGTTTAAGGTCTCTGCCGGTAGAGATCCGAAAAACTCAACCGTACAGCTCAACGGCAGAAAACTCAAATCCTGTCATTTCAAAATCCTCAATTCTCAGGACAATCTCTTCCGGGCATGACATCATTCACATTCCAACCCCATTTCCTGTCTGGCGTTTAGTATGACAGATGATCATATTTACCAACCCCTCCGCTCTGGCAGGATATGACACAAGGTCAATTTTTAAGCGGAGTTTAACAGGTTTGAATACAGAGTTTTCCTTCTAGACTAGTTGCCTCACGAAGGCTGAAGAAATTAGTCTGCCCTACTATTTACTCATAGCTGGAGGGAGAATAATTGGATTCATACCTTTCCCAGGGGTATTAGTGCTATGTGAAATGCAATCAGTCAGGTCCAGGATTTGAACTCCTGTCGCCATGTCCATATCCTGCGACGATAACCATTACACCACGGGCACCTTAGTATGACAGATGATAGTCATATTTTTTCTATGCGAGCGTAAGACTGCACCATCTGACTATGCACCTGGACAAAGTGACTCAAGTAGTTGAAAGCCTTATCAAACTAAAAAAATGAAATATAATTAACGAAAATTTTATTGATATAAAAAATCCTTACCTTAATTATATAGCACAAATACTTAGCAAAGAGACCTATATGAGTCATAGATGGGACCTGGACAGGCACTATCACTCAGGGTCATAGTGGATGTCTGTGTAATGTCAATGAATGGGTACTCCGTACTCCACACATCCCCAGAACGGGAGCCTCACCATCAGATGCAGTTTAATGTCATATCCAGGACACCACTTTTTCCAGGGCCTCTAATGCCTCTGCTGTAGATACTATATATATATATATATAACTTTAAATAAATAAATAGATATTTTCTCATTTCCTCATGACTATAATTTTCATGTATTTTTTCATAAAAATACAATCATCAAATTAGCAAGTGACTAATAAAAACTCAATACTTCTCGTACAATGTAAAATAAAAAGTCTGATTGGTGGAAGGACGGAAGCAGAAAGGGAAAAGTGTAATAAAAAAAAACACTTTTCAATATTACAAACAATATCTTTCTCAAAAAGTAATAATAAATTGCTTCCACGATGTGTGTTGTTAACTTTTACCGGCACTACAATCCTGTGCTGAAAGAAAAGAAATAACTATTCTATTGCAGTCAACTTATAATATTGAGATTAACAATAAGAGACAAGAAAATATTAAAGCTTTTTCATACTCTACAATTCAGCACTTTTCTGGTTTATAGCCCAGTCGGCTGTATCTCTGTATAGGGGTGAGACACCTTCCAATGAGTGTCCTTGATATGATATTAAACAATCTGATGGTGAGGCTCCAGAAGCTTTGCAGAAGTCGGAGTACCCGTTCACTGACATCGCTATCGAGTCCTCTCTGAGCTGGAGTCGTAGTACCACTCTATGGGTCAAACAGAACTGTTTGAAATTCAAAAGGAGTAATAACAAATGACATATACTAAATTGAATTGTTTGAAATAGAACTGTTTGATCCTTCAACTCTGTGTAAACAAAGGACTGATGTTTAATTGAATTATTAGTGATGCATAACAATAATTTGAATAATTTAACTTGCTGAGTTATGTTTACAAATCATATATATCTAATATATATGTATAAAAGTAAAAAGTAAAGTTGGCGACCGTAGGCGAGGGCGACCAGAAGGCTCCCTTTTCAATAGCTACTACACTGAGGTATAGGGGAGGGCGCTACTCTTTACCCTGGATTGTTCCACTTTACCCTTGATAAATAGCTTATATGGCTGAGTGTTAACCAAGGAGGTATCAAGTACCATTTTAAAAGTCTTTGGTATGACACGACCTAGGATTGAACCCCAGTATCTCGGCCCTTATGCCAACCCTCTACCCACGAGACAATGAGCCATTTACTATTTTGTGTATTTGTTTGTTTGTTTGGGTTTATGGCATATCAATATTTGTAGGTTATTTAATGCTAAATCCATCTTTATACGAATAAACAGCTCTATTTTAAACAATTCAGTCTAGTATTAGTACTCAGTTTAATTGTCAAAAGCATTTCTATTTCAAGCTACTTAGTTTAATCAAACAGTTCTAATTCAAACAATTCAATTTAGTATAAGTATATTTTTGTTTACGCACTGTTAAATGTGAAAACAGTTCTATTTCAAACAATTCAGTTTAACGTAAGTAGAGTTTCAATGACAAAAACAGTTCTATTTCAAACAATTCAGATTAGCAGAGGTACGTATTTAAATATCAGAACAGTTCTAGTTCAATCAATTCAGTTTAGCATGAGTACTCAAGTTAAATGTCAAAACAGTTCTCTTTCAAGCAATTCTGTTTAGCATGAGTACGCAGTTTTGTTCTTTCTGACCCATAGATAGGACCCTATCAGGTGCTGACATTCCGGGCCTGAGTGGACCTAGGAGTGATTACAATGAAGTGCTCCGCATTCCCCAAAGCTCCAGCCTTACTGGAACCTCACCATCAGATTGTTTCGTGTCATATCCAGCGCAATCGTTACAGAAGGGGGAGTATTACATCTTAGTAGAGATACCAATATATATACACACACATACACAAACAGACACACACACACACACACACACTCACACACACACACACACACACACATATATATATATATATATATATATGTGTGTGTGTGTGTGTGTGTGTGTGTGTGTATGATGTGCAACCAAAAAGTTTTGGAAATATAAAAAGATCAGTTTGTTCATGTGTTAAGTTTGACACCTCCCCCGTCTCTTACCAGATATTTCGGACCTCTTGAAATCAGTCTACCAGGATATTAGGGAAAATTTTTTCGATCTTTTCTTTATTTAAAAAGAATTTGATGCTTTCATACTCCCTAAATCATTCCATCATTTGCGTAATGATATATATATATATATATATATATGTGTGTGTGTGTGTGTGTGTGTGTGTGTGTGTGTGTGTGTGTGGTGTGAGAGAGGAAATTTTTGTTCCATTGTTGTGTTAATTTCCATTGTGTTTATAAATTTTCTTTTTTTTTTCTGACGCTGTTTTTCCATCAATCAATGTATTTACACGAGAGTTTTGTCGATATTTCATAAATAAATCAAACTCAATGTTGATGTCTTTTCGACCGAAAATATAACACTCATAATAACTTCCTTGTTTGTCTCCTGAATGGTTGAAGTTTTAATTCATCTAGTTGATATTTTGCGTCTGTTATTATGCTTGTCAAAGTGGACAAATCAAATTAAATTACATTTACATCTCATCAGTTTTAGACAAAAAATTACGTTGAAAGTGTCACTTAAACAATTGTCGATTCTGATGAGAGAAAACCGTTTATTTACTCAGTAATCAGTGAATTGTCTTAACTCCCTTTGCATTTCAGGATTGATGTTTCAAAAGGACTTATGTTCCCGTAGAATTGTATAACATTTGTTTCTAAATTGAAAAAGCAAAATGTACATTGAAACTAACTAAGAAATACAACTGAAAAAAAGAAAAACAAATTGTTGAAACTGTCAACTGTTCAAAAATGTTTAGCTTTGCAAAACTTTAAAAGAATAAATTGTGATTTTCAACTGCTTGTTTTTTCCATTTATTTTGGGATACTTCCCATCTGTAAAGTAAGACGAACAAGACACTGCTGGAGGGAAAAAAAGGCAAACTCATAAGTGACAATGTCTAATGGAACCGTTCATATGGTCATTCCAATGGTGGCTGACTAGCAAGAACTAACCGACAACAGCTATGCGTGGACACAGGATATAGTTTAGAAGACCTACCGGAAGCGTTGGATGATAGGGACAGATGAAGAAAGAGGGTCAGGGAAATCTATGCAAGGAGCACGACTTGATGATGATAGATTCTTAACTATATTGAGGAAAACGATTATTTGAACTATTTATCATCCTTTAAAAAGTAGTACAAGCATTTATGAATATATACGAGTTTCCAGACTTTTTTTGTATGGGTACTTTTATTGATATTACACACATGAAACTCTAGTCCCCTTCGAAGTAATCTCTTCCGGCTGCAATGCACTTGTTGTACCGTTCAAACAACTTCTGGAAGACCACATGGAAGTCCTCTTGTGTGAGCGTGTCAATGACTTTCGTCACAGCCTTTTTCAAATCCTCAATTGTCTCATAACGACAGCCTGTGAGCTTAGGGAATAAACAAAAGTCACAGGGACCAACGTCTGGACTATAGGGACGGTGAGAAACTGTCTTGATGCCCATCTTGGTCAAAAAGTCTGTGACAAGGATGGAGGTGTGAACTGGTGCATTGTCCTGGTGGAAATGCCACTGACCTGATTTGAAGAGTGCTGGCCTCTCCCGACGGAACCTCTTCCTGAACTCCCATAAAACCTCAACATAGTAACCCTAACCCTAACCCTTTGACCAATCAACTCTGGTGTATTGACTTCCTTACTCCTCCCACACCTCCCAACATCCCTCACAGACTCCCTGCCTTCCTTGAATCTCTTATGCCACTCAAAAACTGATGCTTGATTCATGCAAGATGGTTTAAAAGTAGTCTGAAGCATTCCATACGTTTCTGTGGCATCATTTTTTCCAAGTTTAAAACAGAATTTTTTTGTATATCGTTCTTCTAAAGTGTCCTCACGTCCAGATTGCATTTTTGAAATTCAACAGCTGTGACGATCAGGCTTTAGAAGGGTGTATTCAAATTCTTGCTGTAGCTGTTCATTAGATTCTGAAATCATAAAAATTGGTCAGTCATCTCATAATATGTATAGCAATAACATAGTGAATTTTCAAGAGTCTGAGACAATTGTAAATGCCCATACGAAAAAAGTCTGGAAACTTATCGTATGCACCTCGTACAAGGGTAAGTCAAAGGTTTTGCTATATTTTCCTACATGCTAGTTGACTTCGCAAACATCACGTGACCGAATCAGTTCAAGCTGTGGTAGGTATTCTCTGTGGTTGGTAGTATCGTGGTAGTGGGTGTGCTGACACTTTGTGAATTCATTCACTTTGTGTGAGATTTGAAAGTTTTGGTTTTGGTGACAGAGATTTGGTGACAGAGAAAGTTTCATAGTTTTGTAATAAAAGACACCTGCAATGATGTTTAATGATATCCTTAATATTATCCATTAGAATGTAAAAAATATTAATATATTTCATTTTGAATAAAATGAGCGTTTTAAAAAATGGTGAGGGTGTGATATATATATATATATATATATATATATATATAACAGTTTTATCAAAGTTGTGTCCAGATACTATGGACTGGGAATATTCGTATGTAGAATAAATGAAAAGTACACTACTACTTTTATAAAACGAGTATAGGTTGGTTTAGTTTCTTTGTTTAATACCATATCAACCTTTGTCGGTTATTTAATGCCAAAGCTGTTCTCCTAGAGGAACAGTAGTGGTACTATTTAACCCATAGCTGGGAGGATAAGGGGGTTCATACCTTTCCCAAGGGCAATTGTCCGAAAGTGAACGTAATAGCGCGACTGGAGCACGAACTCGCTTACTACGATTCCGCAGTCTATCGCTTTAACCATTACACCACGAGGACACCTCTGAAAACGAGAAAATGTTCTGCTTTGTACTTCTTTCAGGTTGATGCTTAGAACTTTTTGGTTTAACCTCGTACACAACGTGAAAGATTTCGTAGAGCAGCGTTTCTTTTTATTTGTGTACTTTCGGTTTCAGGGTACAGAAAACTTTTTCGAAAATAACCGTTACCTTTCTCTGACATATGACATATTATCTTCGCAATAGATAGATAGATAGATAGATTTATATGTATATATGTATATATATATATATATATATACACTCATATATATATATATATATATATATATATATATATATATATATATATATATATATATATATATATATATATATATATATATAACACTTTAGTATTGTCACAGTAATTAAATTTAAAGTTCACATTTAAAATATCGCGTAAGAAAAATATCCATTAAACCAACGTCAGTATTTTAATGAGTTCTCATAAGTACACCATATAAAATGAATTCTCTCTCTTTCTCTCTCTCTCTCTCTCTATCTATCTATCTATCTATCTATCTTGCTCTCTCTCGATATATATATATATATGTGTGTGTGTGTGTGTGTGTGGATAGCCTTTATATATTATTCATTATCACTAGCGCATATGCAATTACACGAATTTCAGGATGGAATTCATAAATACGCTGTTGAGAGTTTTGTGAGTGGTGTCAGATCTAGTAGAAAGATGAAACGATAATTAAAGACATGTTATCTTCATAAGCTATTTTCTGTAAAAAGACATTTTCTTCTAAAATGACTAGTGGTGAGCGTAGTTGAAATGTTATTAAGATTTTTGTTGAGATATGACGAGTTCATTTAAAAGTCTGTAGATGTCTATTTTTGATATAAAAGAAATCGAAAGTCTCGTTCAGATTCTAGCAATTTTTGTAATCAAAACATTGAGATATATAAATTAACAAATGGAGAGATTACTGCGTAAAAACAGAAAAAGATAAGAATGGATGTATTTTAGTGCATATTTGGGGGGGTTGTTTTGTTTTTTCTTTTCTTTTAATCTCTTTTCTTTAGTCATAATAAAAATTGATTAAAGAAAAATGGTGGGCGGAAGGTGGCGGGGGGGTGAAAGGAAAGTGTTGGTGAAATAGAAAGCTGAATGCGAAAAGAGAACTGCAATGCAGCGAAATAATAAAACTATGTCGATCCAAATGAAGTCGGGAGCAAAAGCGCCAGAAAGAAAAATTCGAAATGGGAATAGATAAAATAAAACAAGACAATTAACAAAAAAAGAAAACAAGAAAAAGCAATGGAAAGAGATAGAAGAAAATAATCAAATTGAAAGAAAGAAAGAAAGAAAGGAAGGAAGAAAGAAAGAACGAAAGAAAGAAAGAAAGAAGAGAAAGGCAAGAATAAAGAAATGATAGCAAAAATAAAAGGAAAAGGATAACATGAAAGATAGAGAACGAATTAAGCTATTTATAAAATACAACAAAAGAAAGAAAGAAAGAAAGAAAGAAAGAAAGAAAAGGGAGAGAAAAGCAAGAATAAAGAAATGATAGTAACAAAAAAAAGGTAACATGAAAGTTGGAGAAAGAATTAAGCTATTTGTAAAATAAAGAGAAAGAAAGAAAGAAAGAAAGAAAGGGTAGAATAGAATGAAAAGGAGAGAAAAATTAGAAAAAAAGAATGATAGCAAAATAAAAGGTAACACGAAAGTTAGAGAAAGAATTAAGCTATTTATAATATCCAAAGAAAGAAAGAAAGAAAGAAAGAAAGAAAAGAAAGAATAGAATGAAAGGAAGAGAAAAACAAGAAAAAAAGAATGATAGCAAAAAAAGTAACATGAAAGATAATGCTACTATGTATCAAATCCAGCGAAAGAAAGAAAGAAAGAGTCGGAAGCAAAAGCGTCAGAAAGAAAAGAAGAAGAAAAGAAACAACAAATGATAGTCAAAAAGTTACATGAAACTTAAAGAAGGGACGATGCTATGTATAAAATATATCATCGCTCAACAGAAAGAAAGTCCTAATGAGAAAAAATTGCGATAAAATACAAAAGAAATAAATCATTACTTTTCATAGAACATAAAATCCTACAAATTGAATGAGTAAGAAAGGGAAACGAAAAAAAGATACCAAAGAACGCATATTATGGGGTCTTAGGGATCATATAGTTTCCTAAGTAAGCCATATGTTTTGAAATAGGGCTTCAAGAGCCTCGTTACAACCTATTTTATATTCTTAACAATCTCAAAAGAGTTAGGTTTTGATTTTCGAAACGAAAGAGTCACGAAGAGCTAGATCATGAGAATAAGCGACAGTGATGCCAAAGTAATATTCTTTTTGACCCCAAATTCGATCCCAGCACAACGCTACTCGATATTCTTGTATTTCAGTCCCGTGACCCTCTTAAACAAATGCATTTGGAATATTCCTAGATTACACAGGGGAATAAGAATTCCGGGAGGCAACACACGATCTGAATGTTTCCATGCGTGTTTAAGATGTTGATTACCTGATATTCAATCAAACATGTCAAGCTGAAAAATCAGCCTCCTTATTTTCTGCGCTGACTCCATATCGATATATAGACAAAAAGAAAACATTATTCTATGAAAGCATAAGCCCCTGGTAAGACTCACACACACACACACACACGCATATATATATATATATATATATATATATATATATATATATATATATATATAACCAATATGCAGCATGATGCATATATAAAGTGCCACAGAAATACCTCGTACATTTTAAAATGTCATCTTAGGCAAGGGGTAATGATAGCTCCATCTAGCAAATGTCTTATGATTACTTTCTACGCAGACTTTATATCAATATATAGACAAAAAGAAAACATCATTTTATGTAAGCCACGAGTCAGATACACGCGCACACACACACACACACATGCACACACACACACACACACACATATATATATATATATATATATATACACACACACACATATATATATATAACCAATATGCAGTATGATGCATATTTAGAGTGCTACAGAAATACCTCGTACATTTTAAACTCTTATCTTAGGCAAGGGGTAATGATAGCTCCATCTAGCTAATGTCTTACGATTACTTTCGACATAGACTTTATATCAATATATAGACAAAAAGAAAACATCATTTTATATAAGCTACTAGCAAGATACACGTGCGTGCACACACACACACGCACACACACACACATATACACGCACACACACATTTATACATATAATCAATATACAATAAAGTGTTTATGTAAAGAGCTGTAGAAATACCTTATACATGTTAAACTGCTATCCGTGTGGTGTAAGTGAACCTAGGCAATATGTATGACACTTTCATTTAAGTGTCAAGGAGTTGGCTGGCGAAATTAATTTTATTAAATAGAGATAATAAATATTTTATTAAAAATTAATTCATTTTGGGTGTCCAAGTATTTTTTGAGAACCGTGTATAAAATAAATATCAAGTGATTAAGTACAAAAAGTTTGAGATCCGATCAGGGCTTGTTGACCTATAAATCTGTCCCCAAAAGAAATAAACATCCGCACAACTGCAAAGAGCTGTCAAAAGAGCCATCGGATTTCAAAGTGTAAACAAAAAGATGTATTTTTAAAATAGCGGACAATTTGGGTTGGTGTCACCAAGTTTGGCACAAGGCCTTGAATCACTAAATCATTGGTCAACCAACCACGGGACTGCTACTTGTGGCCCTTCCCGATGACTGAGGCTGATTGGCCGATTGTCTAAACCAATCAGGGGCAAACCGGGGGGATTGTTACGATGATAGCTATTGGTCGGCGGTCCCCATTGGCTGACCAATCAGAAACTGATTATTCGGGATTCGGGCCCATAAATAGAGAACACCCAAAGCGAAAAATTGAGTTGGTTCAGGAATTCGCCGCTTAAAGAACCAAATCCGTTGCCATTGCATTCGCCATTTTGACACTGCCTAATTGCAGTTAAAACTCCGCTAGTCAACTACTTTCACTCCCAGTTTGCGGTGTTTGACTAAAAATTATCTGAACAACTGTGTAAATAAACGTTTGTTACTGTTTATAACAAACGCCTTATTTTCGTCATTTTTTAAAATTTGCTTGGCAACTTTTTCTTCTCTCCAACACGAATTCCAACCTTCATCGACTGGACCTCACCCATCTTCTCTTTCCTCGGATCTGAAAGCAACGTGGGCGTGGAAAGAAACAGAGAAAGACCAGTCGACACATGTGGTAATCACGAGACCAGCGGCCAACTAGGTGTCGTGAAGCTATAGTACCACATATGTGATGGTAGCTCCACTTAGCAAATCTCTTACAATTACTTCTTTTTGTGTGTTTTTTTAGATATAAACAACAATCATGTGTTGGACCGGTGCATACCGTGGTTTGCTTTTGAAACCTGTTTTCAAATACTGGTGAAATGTAATCGCTACAGAGAGAGCTTTTCGAGCTCATTTCATACAACGTTGGAATGATGCTGTTCTGGAAGGAAATCGATACTACCATGGATTGAAAATATGTGAACCAAAGGTTCATTGATTAAATGATAACCACCTTGAAGACTTTGAAGCACTTGAACTCCTGTAAATATTCCAGACTGTTTGACAGTCTGTTGTGAAACCTCCCATACGTTCATCCCGTAAAAATCTTCTGCTTTTGGATTGTTTGATTAAACAAAAAACGGTTGTGCATTAGCTAAATGGAGCCACCATTATCACTCGCAAAAGTTTAACTGCATCACAAAGGTGACAATTTAAAATACTGTAGCATAGGATCAAAAAACGTTGTGTCTAAAAGAAATGAATTCGCAGAAAAGAAACACTCAAAACTTGAATTTCAAGGAAGAAAATAGTAGTCGCTTTTATTCAGGGGGATTACAGCGGACTGTAGTTTAAAAAAGTTCGTTTAATAGGGTTCTTCCTCGCCTTCTCTTTATTTTGTCGCTATCAAACGTCTTCTTTCTGTATCACTCTTTCCCACTGCGCACTTCAGATAGCGTACGTAGGAAAGGTTCACCTTCCTCTTCTTGGCGATGACGGCGGCGTTGTTATCGTCGGCCTGTTGGTACTTATCATATCAGTCTGCTTGCTATGACAGGCTGGGTATGACATGGGTGGTGGCGTCGTACACCTCTGTTGTAACCTGTTTGGAAACGTGTCTTTAACTGCCAAAATCTCGCTACTTGATTTCCTTATATAGCGATTTGAGGGATCAATTCGAAGTTTCCCGAAGGTTCGATGATCACCAGTGAAACGGTAGTGCTGCACGTGAAAGTTCACGCGTGATTATATTAAAATCACGCTTGAACTCTACAGGTCACTCTGCCTGCACGAGCGAGGTTCGTGACATTTTTGATCGTCAGACCCATGTACCCAACGACTGATGACAGCTGATGTGCTCGAACGTTCTCCAACCATGAGACCGCCGCAATTCAATGACTGCGCCCGTCCTTAATATTACAATATGGGAGGTATATCTGCTACACACTGGATGAGTACATTCCAAACACAATTTTATTAAAAAAAAAAGGTAATTTTCTTCTAAATCAAAAATACCAGGATCTTATCAGTGGAACGTTAGACACTCTAAAACGGATTATAAAAAATAATACAGTACCACCCATAGATAAGTAAACCTCAAGCAATTTTTAATGAAAAGTAATTTTCTTTTAAAGCAAAAATACCACGATTTTATTACTTCTAGAGAAACACTATTCCACTATAAATAGTTATTATCAGATATTATTTATTAACAAAATCTACAGTACAGAAACATTTTTGACGAAAATAATATTGCATAAATATTTATGTCAGACGTGAACTTGATTTGGTTTCGTTGAGTTTTATGGCATATCAATCATTGGAGGTTATTTAATGTCAAATCCTCTTTATACATATCTATTAGATATATAGGATTTGGTTTGGTTTGGTTTGGTTTTATTGTTTTTTTATTTTGCATATCAACCATTGTAGGTTATTAAATCCCCAATTCTCCTCATACATATATATTAAATATATAAGATTTGATTAGGTTTTATGGCATATAAACCATTGTAGTTATTTAATGTCAAATCCTCTTTATATATTTATATTAAATATATAGTATTTGATTTGGTTTGGTTTTATGGCATATCAACCATTGTTGGCAATTTAAAGCCAAATCCTCTTTATACATATATATTAAATATATATGATTTGATTTGGTTTGGTTGGGTTTCATGGCATATCAACCATTGTAGGTTATTAAATGCCAAATCCTCTTCATACATATATATTAAATATATAGGATTTGATTTGGTTTGGTTTTATGGCATATCAACCATTGTAGGTTATTTAATGCCAAATCCTCTTTTTACATATATACTAAATATATAGGATTCGGTTTGTTTGGATTTTATGGCATTGCAACCATTATATGTTATTTACTGTCAAATCCTCTTTATACATATATATAAAAAATATATAATTTGTAAATACGTTTAGTTCATAATATCGTAAGCGAGACTGAGCTCAGTTTTGCACACATCTAAATGGTTTCCAGTTTTGCAATGTAGCAGTAATTATTTAACATTCGTCATTTCTTTGCACACGTTTAAATAGATATACATGATATTCTAGAGATTAGTTTGTCAGTAGTTTTATTTTTAAATGAGTTAGAAGTAGCTTAATCGTACACTATTATTCCTTTTGTTTCTACTATTAAATTGTTTCAAGTATTTCTATCAAACACTTATAATTCTATTCCATATTAATCATATGTTTGCACACAGTGGAGTGGTTACAATTATTTCAATTTATCTTATATTACTCTATACAACGTTAATCATTCATTTGCACACCGTTGAATGGTTCCAAGTATTGATATATATCTCTAACAATTCAATTAAACATCAGTCTTGCCCAGTCGGCTGAGTACACCGACTTCTTCTCTGCAGAGGGGTAAGATCCCCCCAACGAGTGTCCTGATATGACACTAAACAATCTGATGGTGAGGTTCTAGCAATGCTGGAGCTTTGGGGAATGCGGAGTACCCCTTTATTGCCATCACTCCCAGGTTCACTCTGGCCCGGAGTGGTTGCGCCTGATACGGGTCCTATCTATGGGTTAAATAGAACTAAACCGTGCTTCCTTCAATATACTGATTTTTGTATTTAAACTTCATATTTATGCTAAACTGAATTGTTTAAGATAGAACTGTTTTGACATTGGAACTGAGTACTAGTGCTGAACTGATTTGCTTAAAATAGAACTGTTTACTTATGCAGAACTGAATTATTTGAAATAAAACTGTTTGACATTTAACTCTGCATATTGCCCCGTCGACAGGGGCTGTAGAATACACTGACTGCACCTCTGCAGAGGGGTAAGATCCCACCAACGAGTGTCCTGGATATGACACTAAACAATCTGATGGTGAGGTTCCAACAGTGCTGGAGTTTTGGGGGATGTGGAGTACCCCTTTATTGCCATCGCGCCCAGGTCCACTCTGGCCCGGAGTGGTAGCGCCTGATAGGGCCCTATCTATGGGTTAAATAGAACTAACAGCATACTTATGCTAAAATGAATTGTTTGAGTAAACTGTATAGCTTGAAATAGAAATGTTTTTGACAAACCGTACATACATTTAAACTGCGGGCTTATGCTTAACTGAATTATTTGTAATAGAACTGTTTTTCGACATTAAAACTGTATTTACACTTAACTGAAAAGTTACATATAACTGCTTGAATAGTTTGAAATAAAAATGTTTTTGACAATTAAACTGTGTACTTATGCTAAGCTGAATTGTTTTAAATAGAACAGATTATTTACATAAAAATGGATTTGGCGTTAAATAACCTACAAAGGTTGATATGCCATAAAACCCAACAAACCAACCAACCAACTAAACATCAGTCATTTATTTGCACCCAGTTAAATGAGTAAGCAGTTCTATTTCAAACAGTTCAGTTTAGCATAAGTCATTTGTTTGCACTTAGTTTAAATGTCAAACAGTTCTATTTGACCCATACATAGGATCCGATCAGGTGATACCAGTCCGGGTCAGAGTGGACCAGGGAGTGATAGCAATTAAGGGGTTGTCCATATTCATCAAAGCTCCAGTATTGGAGCCTCACTATGTGATTGTTTTGTCATATCCAGGATACACATTGTAGAGTGGGTCTTACCTCTCTGCAGAGGTGCACTCGGTGTATAATACAGCTCCAGTCAACTGGGCTAAGACGTGAACTTATTTTTGAACTGCTATATATTAGTATTTTTGATAAAGAATTTCAATACTGTACGATTTGTTAATAAATAAATCCAACTAATAACCGTTTTCACTCAAAATGTTCCACAAAAAATATTAACAAGTAATTTTGTTAAGAATTTCTCGTTATTTTCGAAACAGTTTCGGGTTGCATATTAATGGAGTAGTCTATGTAAGTAAGTTGGTGACCGTAGTCGAGGGCGACCGGAAGGCTCCCTTTGCAATAGCTACTACACCAAGGTATAGGGGAGGGCGCTACTCCTTACCCAAGATTTCCCCACTTTACCCTTGATACGTACCTTATATTGCTGAGTGTTAAGTAAGAAGGTATCAATAAGCATTTTTAAAGTCTTTGGTATGACGCGACCTAGGATTGAACCCAGGCTCCCAGACCATTGGCGAACACTATATCTGCTGCTCTTTCAGGAGGGATAAGAATACGCTGATATATCCCCTGCAAAAATATTAGACTCTCCAAATAAAGTTCTGTCCTACGTATGACTGGGCATCTGCATCTATCATTTCATAACACCCACACATTTCCGTTCAACCACGTGAATGCCTCGCTTATATTCGCATGTGCGTGCTTTGCAGAGAATCTTTGATTAACGGTTCTGTCAAGGGTCAATATGCAACAGTCATACGAAATGCAAACAGCCTCAAGCAGGAAATGAACTCGAGTCACTGAGTCCATTTCTTATGTCGATAACCGTTACAACACGAACGCCTCCAAAACTCACTGTATCAGTAATTAGCATGGTTGATATTTTGAGATGAGTTATTATACCGTGATGATCACCGAAAGGCTTTTGCCTTGAAAACGCGTTCGTGATTTAATTTAAAATTCTTGATGAAAATCGATTAAGTTTTTAAGGAAGGACAGAAATGTAATGTCGACTGTACTGACTCATCTAATGATATCTGAGTTCTTCCAAATAGAATTATAATGGTGCACAAAATTCTGGTGCATTATGTAGGTTTTTCTATAATTAAGTTTAGCGTAGACTTTAGAAACAGTCTCCAAACCCTTTAGGCAGTTAATTTACCATTTTTGCAGTTTTAACTCTAGCACGCAACACACACACACACACACACACACACACACACACACACACACACACACACACACACACACACACACATATATATATATATGTATATGAATATATATATATATATATGACGGAGTCGTGTCTGTTTTGGTATGTGCGTGTCGACTTGTAACTCAGAAAAGAGATGTCAGTGAGGATTGAAATCGTGTATGCACTTTAATATGTTTATAATATGGAAAAGTATAGATTTTTTTGATTTTTTTTAATTGATCAAATGATATGATTCACTAATTAAAAATCAATCGATTTGTGGATCTATTTACATTTCTTCATAAAAAAAGCTCGTGTAATTGTTTAGATATTCTTAAGATCTGCCATGTTTAAATATCACAAGGACTCCATAGGTTATATTTGAATACTTTTTCGAATTTAAAAAAACAAAATTTAGTATTAATTATTAAAACAAATTCCTACTTTTCTGTAGAATTAAAGAAATCGTGAAAATATTTAAAACTAAGGAGTTCTTTTTTTAAAATTATCATTTTAAATGTAAACAAAATAAGTAATAAGTAATAGTTACATTTATAATTCTTAGCCTCAGTAAGAATTCCTTTTTTTTAGCTTCTTTTTATAGTAAGGATCAGTTTTTTTCTTAGTTTTTTTTTTCATCAGGACACATTTTTATTTCTTAGGGTTTTTTTTATTATAAGGACACATTTTTATTCCTTTGCTTCTTTTTATTTTACCTACCGATAATGTTACATTTTTAGAGGGTATGAAAATAAATGAATTATAAAAATTAGACGAAACCATTGCTTATCAATGACTCCAAAATTAAAATTTTGAACGAATACTTTTCATACGTTTTGGAATAATCAGTGGAACTCTAAATATAGGAAATCTTAGATTCTTTTATCGTTAAATTTTTAAAGGGTGAATAAAGAATTGAATAAAAAGTTTGCTTCTTTTTCGAAAATTATTAAATAAAAATATTATTATGTAACTGAGCACGAATTGTAAAAAAAAAATTATCAGAAACCAAAAGAAAAAAAAAAATCATGAAAATGTTTTAAATCTTTCCCCAGTATAGAGTTGCATATTTTTATATTTTATTTCAATGTAAACTAAAAAGAATTAAAAAAAAAGACAATTCCTAAAAGAAAAGAATACTTTTCACTTGTATTAATAAGGGAAATCATTCATATACAGATAAGGACAGATTTTTAATTCTTTGCTAATTTCTCTCTTACTCATTTTTATATCCCTCACTGGTGTCCAAAAAATACTTTCAGTCAGGTCATTGAGAAGTTACTTCTGCAATTTTATATATATATGTGTGTGTGTGTATGTGTGTGTGTGTGTGTGTGTTTGTGTGTATGAAGATGTAGAGAAGAGTAATTTATTAATGTTTTTATTTTTGATTGGTTTAAACTTGTTTCGACAACAGATGATCGTCCGGAAAAAAGATTTTCCTGGAAAAGTCTTCAAAGCAATTATTATGAGAAATTACAAAAATACACAAATGACGTAGTATATTTATTTGTTGAATTAAAATCCTTTTCTGGAGATGCCAGTGTCTTCAAATAACAAATAAATTTAGCATTAAAAGGACCAGCATCCATATATGGGCATATACCGGAACTGTTGGGAAAGAAGCAACCGAATTATTTTGGCGGTAAAATTGATCAGAAAATTATAATTCTTCCCGAAATTAGGTAAACGTGAGATCGACGGAAGCGCTCTTTCGACATCCACAGGGATAACTCTTGCCCCAGCCAAATATAAAGCTGGAAATAGTCCCATTTACGATCCACAAACTTCTTCCATCGGTGTTAGAGTGCTTGGATTCCATTATTCAAAAATTCATAAACAGTAGATATGACGTCATCAAATGGACCTTTTAGCTTGCAAACATTTCAGCTCATCCACGTATTTGCAGCAGCCCTGGGAATTGCACTGTAGTACTATAGTGTTGTGACAAGGTTCTTATCTACCTACGGATCTATCAATTTGTCTATGAACTTATCAATACACTGAGAAAGAGAGAGAGAGAGAGAGAGAGAGAGAGAGAGAGAGGCTAACGAACCCCTCCGCTCGGGCAGGATATGACACAAGGTCACTTTTTAAGCGGAGTTTAACAGGTTTGAATTCTGAGTTTTCCTTCTCCTAGACTAGTTGCCTCACCAAGGCTGAAGAACCTAGTCTGCCCTACTATTTACCCATAGCTGGAGGGAGAATATTTGGATTCATACCTTTCCCAAGGGTATTAAAGCTATGTGAAATGCAATCAGTCAGGTCCAGGATTTGAACTCGTATCGCCGTGTCCATATCCTGCGACGATAACCATTACACCATGGACACACACACATATACACAGGTGTGTGTTTATCTCCGTTATAACTAAATTTTGGATCATTTTAAACGCGGTTCGGAACTGTCCTATTGACAGATATTTTGTTAATAAAACTACAACTTGCGGAGGTACCTTCCTCTCTCGAAACTTTTTTTAAATAAAATTAATCAGAAAGTAAATAAAATTGCTATCTGTAAGTGCGGGAGTCAGCATTAATTCGGAAATCAAATTTTAAAATTCTTGAAGTGTACACCAAATGTTTAGTGGTTTTTATATCATAATATGGAGTCGAATATTCACAGAGGAAAGATGGAACAAATCCTACAAGCGTACGGCATACCTAAAGAAACCGTAGCGGCAATAACGATTCTCTATAGAAACACTAAAGTAAAAAAACGATCACCGGATGGAGACACAGAATACTTTGACATTGTAGCAGGAGTACTACAAGGGGACACGCTGGCCCCGTACCTCTTTATCATTTGTCTTGACTACGTACTTAGAACATCGATTGACAAAATCAAAGAGAATGGCTTCGAACTGACGAAGAAAAGAAGCAGAAGGTACCCCGCAACAACAATTACCGACGCCGACTGCGCCGATGACATAGCGATACTGGCAAATACACCTGACCAAGCCGAAACACTTCTGCATAGTTTGGAACGAGCAGCAGCAAGCATAGGCCTCTATGTTAATGCACACAAAACGGAATATATGTGCTATAACCAAACGGGGGACATCTCCACTCTAGAAGGAACCCCTCTTAAACTAGTAGACAAATTCACGTACCTAGGAAGCAGCGTCGAATCAACCGAAAAGGACATCGAAACGAGGTTAACAAAAGCATGGACAGCTATCAATAGGCTATCGATTATATGGAAATCAGACCTAACCGATAAAATGAAACGCAGTTTCTTCCAGGCAGCGGTCACATCGATACTGCTATATGGATGCACTACATGGACGCTAACAAAACAGCTGGAGAAGAAGCTAGATGGCAATTACACAAGAATGCTGCGTGCAATCCTGAACAAGTGATGGCAGCAACACCCCACAAGACACCAACTGTACGGCCACCTGCCCCCTATCACGAAAACTATTCAAGTTAGACGAACCAGACATGCAGGACACTGCTGGAGAAGCAGAGATGAACTCATAAGAGATGTACTCTTATGGATCCCCACACATGGCCGCGCAAAAGCAGGACGACCAGCACGAACGTACATTCAGCAGCTATGTGAGGATACGGGATGTTGTCCTGAAGACCTACCTAGGGCGATGAACGAAAGGGAGGAGTGGCGAGAGAGGGTCAGGGATATCCGGGCTACCAGCGCGATATGATGATGATGATATCATAATATACATACATCAACATCATCATGCTCCTCGCACCGATTTTCCAAACTCTCTCTCTCTCTCTCTCTCTCTCTCTCTCTCTCTCTCTCACACACACACACACACACACCATCTGTCTCTATTTTCCATCATTTCCGGCTGGTCTTCCAGGCTACATCCTGTGTCCGTACAGAACTGTTATAGATATCTTGCGCGTCTGTGTGAAGGGGTCCATCGGAGAAAGTCACTTATGAGTTCGTCCTTGCCCCTCCAGCAGTGTCCCACATGTCTTTTTCGTCTAATTTGGATGATCTTCGAGATGGGTCGTTGGTGGCCGTACAGCTGCTGTTTTGACGGATATTGCTTCCAGGATTTGTCAAATATAGCTCGTAGCATTCTTGTGTAATTGCTTTCAAGCTTTTTCTCAATACGCTTAGTTAGAGTCTAAGTGGTGCATCCATACAGTAGTACGGACAAAATCGCTGCTGGGAAAAAATTGCGTTTTATTTTATCGGATAGGTCTAACTTCCATATGACTGATAGCCTATCGATAGCTGTCCATGCTTCCGCTTGTCAGGTATGAAATATTTTGATTTATTAACAAAGAGTGTTCAGTATTATCGATAGACCATGTAAATCTAAATTAGAATAACATAGGCATATAACATCGTCAACACCGAATTGTTCGGATGATCAGGCTGAGGAGGGACTGATAGCGTCGACAATATGTTTGCAATTATAGCACACGCACGCACACACACACAGAGATAGATAGATAGATAGATAGATGAAACGTCTCAGTAATATGCTATGCCTATTGGAACATAATCTCCATACTTGATAAGATGAAAGAAAATATACATTTTTTAATTCGTCAGTCATCTTAACTCAAAGTTTTATTAATGAAAGACTACTGAGAGCCCTACATTGCCAAATATATATATATATATATATATACCAAGTAGTGTGTAACCAGAGAGTCAACGGTGACTTGTGGGTCTGAAAATCACCTAGACGAGACTGACAACGTTGACTCTGAGTCTATGCAACACTAGCTATATATATATAGAGAGAGAGAGAGAGAGAAAGAGAGATTTGCATTTTTTGTTCAATTGCATATTAACATTCATGGGTAATTTAATACCAAAGCCACCCTAGTTGTATTATCTAACCCTTAGCTTGTAGTAAAAGGGGGTTCTTACTCTTTCCCCAAATTTATTAGTCCGAAAGTGAACATAGTAGCGCGACTGGAGTTCGATCTCGTAAACTACAAAATGGCAGTTCAGCTCGTTAGCCACAACGCCACAGTACATTCGCCAGTAAGTAGATGAAAAGTTTCTATAATATCACATGATCATCATAGCTGGAATGATAACAGACATCATTTTTTTTTTCATTTGTCTGTCATTTTTACTCAAACGTAATGAAGTCTGCCGTCTAAATACACAAATTTCATGAGTGAGATATTTATAATTTATAGGTTTAATTTTGTCTTATGATAACTTTAATTAACTTTCCTTTAAAAGTTCCATTTTAAAGTGTTCGTTCGATATGTCTACGCCAGTCATGCATGAGAAGAAAATCTTTCAATGCTCTTGAATGATATATTTTCATTTAACAAAATGTGAATTTGAATCTTTCTTTTTGTTCTACCCTTCAACGTGAAATAAGTCGTAGCGAATCAACTGAAGACAACGCCAGAAACTCCCTATATATATATATATATATAGAATTAACTTAAATCGCTAGTCGAAAATCTTCTACTAAAGTTTCACCTTAACGGATCATCAGGAAGTTTCGCCTAAACCATTCTAAGGAGAAATTGCTTTGCCTTTATTCACCAAAAACCTCCACCTATCCTAAAATTTGCATATCAAAAAAAAAAAAAAAAAAATCTCATAGTTAGCAAAAAAAACCAAAAAAAAAAACCTATAACATTTCCTAATTATATAGTAACCACGCTCTTTTGTGTTTACAACTATTCAACACCTCCGATCTTTTGTTTAGCATATTCTTACTTTTACAATCTGCTATTATCAATTTTTCCTCCATACAAAGATTACAGGTTCTATTACCTGCCCTATATTTGCGGCATTTATATATTTTATATATATATATATATATATATATATGTGTGTGTGTGTGTGTGTGTGTGTGTGTGTGTGTGTGTTTACCAACCCCTACGCACTATTTACCCATACCTGGAGGGAGAATAATTTGATTCATACCTTTCTTAAGGGTATTAGCACCATCTGAAATGCGAATAGTTTCATCCACTCGTGTCGTCGTATCTATTTTCTATGGCGATATGTAGCACACATAGACAAATATATATATGAATATATATATATATATATATATATATATATATATATATTAAAGAGAAAGAGTGAGAGTATATATATATATATATATAAGGGGATTCGTCCTGGCGTGGTGGCTAACGTATTGAACTGCGACATCGTAGTAAGCGAGTCCGAATTCCAGTAGCGTTATTTCGCTCACTTTCTGATTAAGACACTTGAAAAAGATATAAACCTCTTTATCCTCCTAGCTATAGTACCTCTTCTGTCCTTCCAAGATACCTTTAGCATTAAATGACCCAGGAAGGTTGAAATGCCATTAAAAAGTGGCAAACCTAGGTATATATGTATCCGGTATAAAATGTAAACAAAACGAACGCTGCTGCCGCAAATTAATATCTTATAATTCCCTAGCTGACGTGGTACGCTTGTTGGCCGAGCAGTCTGATACTAAGTCTAACGTAAAGTTGTGCGGGTTTCGATCCCAGCTTCAAGCGTCCTCACAGTCTAGCCACACTGAAGTGTTGTGATACAACAAAACAGTCTGTTTGTGAATGACAGAATATATATATATATATATATATATATATATATACATATTGAGTTGAGGTATGACTAGAAAATTGGTTAGCATAAACACATTGAACATCAAAGGAATTTAATTAACGTGTTTGTAACTTTACTTGTTAACTGCTAAATAGAGCTAAATATTCAGCATCCCTCTTTTTCTGATTTGCTCTTTGTCTTCCTTTTGTTCTCTGCACACCGCTGCGACTAATTTATGCTTTCCAGTTTTCTATGAAGTTGTTGATTAATCTGATTGCTTCTCTGTTTTGCCTTCGCAGCAATAAGTGTAAATTTTACTGAATACTCCGAAGCAGTGCCCTTGAACCGAACTATGCTAAACAAGACATACATTTACATGTATTGATCCGTTCGCTTGCATGAACGTACAGATCATCTCTTGTTCTGTTTCATTGTTTGTCTACCGTCACTTTGGCTTATATAGGTTTGACCTTATGTAACCTGTAAATGTCAACGAAGATAACCCACTGTCTACGTTTAGTTGGCTACCGACTCTCTGCGCCTCAGTAAACTTTAACTTATTCACGGGCCAAAACGCGTGTACATGTGCTGTCAGAGATTTGACACGAGATGCTGCTATAGCTTCTTCAAAAGGTATTCAGTCTATTATTGTATATTCTGAAGGTATGATTATGAATTAAATTCACTGACAGTATCTATTCATATTATGTACTGGTTGAAAGAGGGTCATTATTTAAAATAAAGGAATTAGAGTCGCTTTTATTTAACATTACTAGCTTATTACATGTAGGTTGTAAGTTGATCATAATAAAAAATAATGGACACAGAATCGTTTTTATTAAACAGTACTAGCTTATTACATATGGCGTGTATGTTGATCATTATAAAAAAAATAATGGACGCAGAATCGCTTTTATGAAACATTACTAGCTTATTACATATAGGTTGTAAGTTGATCATTACAAAAAATTAAAGATGTAGAGTCGTTTTTATTAAACATTACTGGTTTATTACATATGGGTCGTAAGTTGATCATAATAAAAATAAGATTTTTCGAGGTTTAGAATGATTATTTCTATTTGAATTATATTTCATTTGGCTCTATCTTTCCTAAGACGCAATAATAACTTATATAACATGGTTAGCAGCAAAACATACTTTAACAAACACATACACATATATATAGCTAAACATTCTGATTTTTCTTACTATTTTATATATATATATATATATATATATATATATATATATATGTGTGTGTGTGTGTGTGTGTGTATTCAAGCAAGTTTTGTTAAAGACGACGGAAAAATGTTTGTTTATTATCTTCAATTTTTTTTCAAGGCTCCTAATTATTTTTCCAGTGTCGGGATCTAGATGGTTAGGAAGTGAAATAACATTTAATACAGGCACCAACATATTAAATAGTTTTAATAACTAAAAATCACAAACTTTATAAGTAAACCGAACGTTTTATAACAAAACACTAAAAACTTTCCAACCGACAACTTCAAAATAAAACGCTACAAATTATTAAAATAATAAAAACTCAACAGTCAACTTAAACTACACTACTCCTGCTGACGACCAAAAGTATGGTCCAAAGCGCCTGGGCAGAAGATATGGGACAATTCCTTTACTTGAAAAATTAAATGTTGAGTGTTAAGCAAGGCGGAATCAAGTATCAATTTTTGAGTCTTTGGTTGTATAAAATATAAAATAAGATGACAATAAAAACAGGAAAATTCACGACCCTGAGTAACACTATGCCTATTCTGTTGAGCTAGAAACTCTTAAGTCGCCAAGTAGTCGCTCAATAGAGACTACGAATTTACGAGTTTCTTGTCGAATAAGGGCCAAACTGTAAATCGGCAACGTGAGCTTTAATACTTTTTTTTTTGTTAGATTTTATTGAAATAGAGCCCTGCATTTTTGTACAATGAGCACTCTGAAAATTTCACTGATTAAAAACGTATAAAATCTTAATGATAATCGAATTAATGCACGAGTGTCATTAAAAAAAATGTTCTAATTTTCACCCAGAAAGAAGAACCGAGCTAAAAATTATTTTGTGAGTGGCAAAACATTATCTCTTCTAAGGAAGCGAGAAAAACTCCGATTTTTCTAGTTTTCGAATTCTGGTTTTACTAAAAGTTACCACAACAAAATAGTTCAGCTATAGCTCTACTTTCTGGGTAAGGATTTTAACTTTTTGAACGACTCTCAGATAGATAGATAGATAGATAGATAGATATGAAAAGAAAGTGTAGAAAGGTTTTCTCAGATTTAAAAAAAAATTCTAGCTCTAAAACCTAGTTGCACCGTTTCTTTCTGAAGTAGCCATACAAGCATATAAGGATTAAAACCTGGGGATGCAGTTTGCTGTAAATGACCAAAAGCGGATATATATATATATATATATATATATATATATATATATATATATATATATATATATATGTGTGTGTGTGTGTGTGTGTGTGTGTGAGTAATAAGAAACGAAGAAGACTATGAAAAATCGGAAATGTTTAGCTACAGAGATAGAGTCATATATATATATATATATATACATTCATATATATGTCCATATATATATATATATATATATATATATATATATATATATATATATATAAAGTAAGAGGGAGACAGAGAGTGTAAAAGAGAGAAAAAGAGAGACAGAGAGAGGGAAAGGGTAAAAAAGAAGAGATTTTCAGTTTTATCTAATGATTGTATTGATATAATATATATATATATATATATATATATATATATATATATATATATATATATATATATATATATATATATATATATATATAATCGAAAAAATAAGAAAAATACCAGATAGGAAAAATTAGAATAAAAAACCGGAAACGACAAAAATATAGCAAAATAATCCCAAAGCAATAAATCTCAATACGTGACGTATTAAGCTTTATCGGAGTTGGGGGTATGTACCAACCAAAAACTATGCAATTGCCATCAATGTTACGATATAGAGACTTGTTTAAAATAGTTCGTTGATAATTTAACCCATTATAACCCAAAGTTTCTAATTTTCCGATTTATAAAATAATTATTAAGAAGAAACTCATACAAATGAATAGTGAATAATACACTGAAACACTCAGTTAACTTTTATTTCTGCAAATATAAATAGGGGTGAAATAGATAAAATGCTGGATTGCGCCCTTGAAGTCAGTTTGAACATAAATCAAGGTATTATATTCATTTTTGGACTAATACCTTTGAGAATGGTATGAATTTTCTCATCCCTCATGCGACAGGTTAAATATTATCACTGACGTTCTTGGATAGGGTGTCTCAATATATGTGAGACCTATGTGACTGTTATCAACTCTACTAATAATAATGTTGTGTTCCTTTTTGTTTTAAATTTGAAAATAGTATACTCTAACAATTGTTAATTCTTGATCACAATACATTGGACAAGAGAGGAGAAATATTTTGTGTCACAACTTATTTGGAAGAGAAGTTTCTTTCAGGCAGCGGTTGTATCGATACTGCTATATGGATGCACTACATGGAAGCTAACTAAACGGCTGGAGAAGAAACTAGACGGAAATTACACAAAAATGTTGAGAGCAGTATTGAACAAGTCCTGGCGACTATACCCCACGAGACACCAACTATACGGACACTTGCCCCCCCCATCACGAAAACTATACAAGTAAGACGAACCAGACATGCAGGACAATGCTGGAGAAGCAAGGACGAGCTCATAAGTGATGTACTCCTATGGACCCCTATATATGGCCGTGCAAAAGCAGTACGTCCAGCTCGAACTTACATACAGCAACTATGTGAGGGCACAGGATGTAACCCTGAAGAACTGCCGGAGGCGATGAATGATAGGGAGAAGTAGCGAGAGAGGGTCAGGGATATCCGTGCTGGCGGCATGACATGATGAAGATGATGATGACTTATTTGGAGACAAAATCATTCAAATCTGTCTCAAAACAGATGCAACCCAAAAATATAATAATGACTTATTACTGAGACAAGAAAATCAAAAACGATTGCATGTCCTGGAATCTGATATAATAACAATTAAAAAATATTGATTTGCTTTCTCTTCCTCAAAGGACGAATTTTTTTATAGGACGTGTTCCACGTGATCACTATTGCACTTGTCTCAGTAATAAATCATTATTATATTAATTGGTTACATCTATTTTGAAACACCCTGCATAAACAAGGTTGCATCTATTTTGAGACACCCTGTACAAGGATGGCTGTAGAATTAGATAACCTACGAAGATTTATATGCCATTAAATAAAGAAATCTGCAAATGTTTCTTAAAGCAAAGTATACTTTAAGTTAACGAAGACTAAGTATTTATTGAGATTTCCATATTTCCTCTGTCGCCAAACGATGACTTTAGTTTATAAGTTGATGTAAACTTCCTGTGCAATTGTTTGAAAGCATGTACATATTGTGTAGATGGATAATTTTAGACTTTATGTTAAATATCTTAGATGAATAAAATGTCATGGCCCTTAGTTTTGTTCTAATAAATGTGGTACCTATAAAATGGCTATTTCTGGCAAAATACACATGAATTGAATCCTCGTCTCTTATAAAGCCGTACAAAAAGGTTCTTTATTATTTTTAATATATAAGTAAATATGTGAAGCAATCTCATATTATTGACTGATTGGTTTTAACGGCATGTCAACCTGCTTGAAGTTATTTTAAGCCTAAAGATTAGGGGATTGTGTACAACGTGGTTTCATATTTACATTATGTAATTTCTGAACATTTTTGTCCAAATCAAATATTCCTATCTAAACCAATAATTCACACTCATGTTCAACTACAAATATAAATAAGGTTTCAAAAAATTATTTTTACTTAATAATAGTTGTTAGTTTGTATTCAGTTATATGGTTTCAAGTAACTTATAATAATCCTGAATAAATAATTAGAGCTTCAAATAAATAATCCTGAATAAATAATTAGAGCTTCAAATAAATAATCCTGAATAAATAATTAGAGCTTCAAATAAATAATCCTGAATAAATAATTAGAGCTTCAAATAAATAATCATAATACAATATAATTGGCAGTTATATTTTATCAAGTATTCCTATCGAATACGAATAATTTGCTGAGCTGTTTTGCCCAGCGTAATAATGATGAATAATGCCTATTCAAGTAGGAGTTGAGCAGGGAGTAATATCAACCAGTGGTTAAGTCAAAATCCCCAGATATCCAGAATAGGGACCTCAACATCAGACACAGTTTAGTGTAATACCTAGGTCACCTATTTTGAAAGGTGTTACTTCCCTGCTAGGGATACAGTCCGTATATTCTGAGCCCCGTCCACAGTGCGTACTTGTAGTTTTGTCTAGTTCATGGTTCTAACAGCTAAACCTCCGAATTGACCAAACATTTTAGTGGGACGGGGTTAGTTCTCTGTAGGTTTAGGTTTGGATTTGGGTTTTTTGGTTTTATGGCATATCAACCATTGGAGGTTATTTAATGCCAAATCCTCTTTATACATATATATTAAATATATAGGATTTGGTTTGGTTGGGTTTTATGGCATATCAACCATTGGAGGTCAAATTAATGCCAAATCGTTTTTATACATAAAGTGAATTTATGATTTCTAAACACATTTTGTTAATAACATTCTTAAATAACCTGGGCTCATTTTTTGCACACAATTAAATGGTTTCATTTAATTTCAAACAATTCAGTTGAGCATAAGTATAGTTTATTTACACAGTTAATATAAAAACAGTTCTATTTTAAACAATTCACTTTATCATATCAAAGTTAAGAGGTTACAAGTATTGCTATGTATTACTTACAGTTCAATTAAACATCAGTCATTTGTTTACACCCCTGAAAAAGCAGTTCTATTTCAAACAACTTACTTTACCACAAATACAGTTTAAATGTCACTCATTTCAAACATTTCAGTTTAGCATGTCAAGGTAAATGGCTCAAAGTATTGCAATGTATCACTTACAATTAAACATCAGTCATTTGTTTACACACATGTAAAAACGGTTCTATTTTAAATAATTCAGTTTGGCTTTTTGTAGAATATTTTTGTTTGCACACAGTTAAATGTAAAAACACTTTTATTTTAAACAATTCAGTTTAGCATAAGTACACGGTTTAGTTTTATTTGACCTATAAATAGGACCCTATCAGGTGCTACCATTTCAGGCCAGAGAGGACTTTGGAATGATGGGAAGGAAGAGATACTCTACATTACCCAAATCTCTAGCATTACTGAAACCTCACCATCAGACTGTTTAGTGTCTTACTGGGACACTTGTTGCAGGGTCTTTGGCTTCATTGTCTAAAAAATATTGTCCTCGTTGTCTATCTGCTATTGATTCGATATTCGCGGAATAACGGATCAAGGCACTTTTCTTATTGCCGTTTTTCATCCTGATTCAAAGATGCTTCACTCTCATACGTATCACCTCATCTGAATCAAATTATTCATCGTCTAAATATCCTAACAGTATCTTTTTGGTCTCCGTAAACGTTTGCAAGAGTTGAAAAAATGTAAATGAATGCATAATTTTTCTCGCATATGCGAAACCATGGACACTGTTTTCATATAATACGCCTATTTACCAAACTACCAACCAGCTTCTCTCAGTAACAAGACTAAAAACTATGGGTCATTAGCGAGAGATATTTTACCTGTGCTGCCATACCATCATCATCCGACGCTGATCTTGTAGTCCAACGTAATAAAATCGGAGGTATTCCTTCAAGAGTATACCAAAGGTTCGCTGGGAGCTGTTCGCCGACGAAAATCCATAGACTGTGTTTTAAAATAGAATTTTTAGTCACTGAAAACTTGACCTCTCTATTTATGATAAAGATTGCTTGGTTTATTTGTTTAATGGCATATCAACTCCGTATGGGTTATTTATGGCTGAAATTTAATTCATTTGTAAATGTTTAATCGTAATCATAACGATATTTTCCATGTTCTATTGTCTCTTTGATTGTCCCTTTTTTTGTCAATAATCATTTATTTGTATTTTACCCGATCTAATATAAATGATTAGCACACATCTAATTGGTTTTCCATTAAATAATAAGCATTTTTATTGTTTCGGGTAACAAATACAATCTAATAATCATTTGTTTGCACACAGTTATATTATATAAAGTATTCCTATCTAATAGACATAATTTGTACACTGTTAAATGGTTTCCCATTTAATACTCATTTTGTAACGCTCATATGTGCTTAAAAAGAAAAATAATATTGAGAGACAAGTTAACAAAAGCGTAAGTATTTCATTCTTAAAGAAATCAATACATTAAACGCTAAATAAGACAAACGAAAGATTGGTACTATCCGTAATACAACAGTTTTGCCTAGAACCATAACAGAATCGCTTGGAACCATGAATGTACCGGCCAAGCTGTTACGGAATTCTTTCTCTCGCTGAAGCTCGTCTCTCTAAAAAAGTCCATTTCGTCTAATGTCTTCTCAAACAGCGTGATACCTCTATTTATACTATCTGGAGGATTGTCATTTTCGGATTTTAAACGCTTGTGTATCACTTTATTGCTATTTAACAATTGATAATTTATGAGGTTTTAGGTAACTAATCCAATTAAATAATCCTTTGTTTGTGCATAATTACGTAGTTACATGTATTCTAATATAATACTAATAATTTACAAAAAGATTTATTTGGCCATAAGACATTAACATGTACAGTCACTTAAGGTCAGAGTGTTACTACATCATCCTTAAAACTTTACAGATCTCTTAGCTTGGGCTGTAGAATACTCCGACTGCATCTCTACAAATGAGTTGGACCTCCCTACATCAAGTGCCCAATATATGACATTAGACAATCCGGTTGTGATGATCTAGTAATGCTGGGGTATTGGGGGATGCAGAGTACCCCTTCATGGCCATCACTCTCTCTTACTGTGTGTAAACAGATGACTGGTGTTTAATTGCATTGTTAGTGATATATAACAATACTTGGAAGGATTTAACAGTGTGAAAAAAAAATAGCCCAGACTCGTCCAAAAAAGTTTTCAACAAAATGTGTTTACAAATCGCATATATCTAATATATATGTATAAAGAGGATTTGGCATTAAATAACCTACAATGGTTGACATGCCATAAAATCTAACCAAACCAAATCCTATATGTCTAATATTTATGTTCAAGGAAGATTTGCTAATGAATAATATACAATTGTTGATATGCCATAAAACCCAAGCAAACCAGATCATATATATTTAATATATAAGTGTAAAGAGAATTTGGCATTGATTAACCTACAATAGTTGATAGGCCATAAAACTCAAACCAAACCAAATCATATATATCTAATATATATGTATAAAGAAGATTTAGCATTAAATAACCTAAAATGGTTGATATGCCCTAAGGCCCAACTAATCCAGATCAAATATATTTATTATATAAGGAGAATTTGGCATTGAATAACCTACAATGGTTGATATGCTTTTAGACCCAACCAATCCTAATCATATATGTTTCATATATATGTACAAACAGGATTTGGCTCTAAATAACCTGCCATGATTGATATGTTATAAAAAGATAAACAAAAACTTTAGAAGCGGAGCCTCACCAGTGGATGGAGTTTAGTCTCATGCCTAGAACTCTGATGTTATTGCATTCTCTGTATCAGTTGCTGTTTTCTTAGAAACAAGTAGGAGGCTTCACTTTCTGAGTAACGGAAAGAAACGTTAATCTAATTTTTTTTATTATACCCTTAAGTGATATTGTATTAATTGGAAAGCGGTCGATTTCATTTTCAGTAATGAATGAATACTTTAAATTGAAGTAAACTTACCAACTACATCCATAAGAGACCCTATTCACTTCAAGTGCGTTGAGTGATGATAAACAAAAAACTAACAAACAAATTTTTGACCAGACTGTCAATTGATAATGAATTCTTTCTTCAACCCAACGTACCAGAGACAAGCGTAACAAATGTAAGCACAGAACAAGAACTACTAGAATGAATTTTTTAAGAAGACAGGTTTCTTTTAATGAAAAGCTCGTCAAAGGACAAATCACTTTCGTGATGTATTCACTATTCAGCGGGAAAATCATATTAGCTCAATGAATAATCGATAGTTCGTCTAAAAGATATAGAGAGTAGTGAAGACTTTTTAAAAAAAATCTTAGTATTGAAGAAGATGAGATTTAAAAAATTGGTTTCAAATTTCCTTTCCGATTTTTAAAGAGCCAACAACTTTACTGTAGACAAAATAACATCAGACAGAATAATCTATGAATTACAACAAAATTCTACTTGTTGAAATGCATTCACTCTGAAACGATTTTAACAGAGATTCAAAGTTTACAATCAGAGAAAGAATTTTAAAAATGCATTGGACAATATCATGGTGACAATAGAAACATGAAGATAAGTAGAAAAACCGTTTCCAAAAACTGCCCCTGAATGGCATTGACATCAAACTACACCATGCTATATAATAATAATAGTAATTATAGGGAAGACAAAAAGTGGACGAGCGAAGAACCAATAATGATTCATAAGGCCTTACAACCTAAAGTTTTTGACAGACTACATGTATAAAGAAAAGGTGAAGAAGATTTGCCAGCAATGAAAATAGTGTTGATGCATCAATACAACGACTCGAAGACTACATAAAAAGTGCAGAGAAAGACTGATTACAATGACTAGAGACAATACAGCCAGCACGAGGATCAACAAAACAAAAATAACCTGAAAACTCAAATGGGAAGAAAAGTAACTATATGGACATTTCAAGCGATAAACAATGCTAATGCTGGTGGGAAAAACTCACAATGAATAATAATAATAAACTAAAATGAAATCGTTCACAATATATATATATATATATATATATATATATATATATATATATATATATATATATATATATTTGTTGTTTGATCAAAAGAAGTCTTGTTAATTTTTTAGAGCATTGATTTATATCAATGCTTTTTTACAGAATGGAAATAAATTTATTATCTTACTGTGACTGATTGTTGCTTTTTTTTAAGAGAAAATAATTTTCTCTGTGGATTTTATTTACATTGAGCTCTTGGCCGGGATTATTTAAATCTAATATTCTATTTTTGAATATTCTATTTGTCCTGCTTGGAATTGTTCCCAACTCCGGATTTACTGGATTAAATACTGTCTTATATATATATATAAGATGAACAAATATAACAAGAAGATATATAAATAAGACGAATATAAATATTTCTTTTGTTATTATTTTTGAATTTAATTTATTTAGTGGACAGGTCACACTACCAAAAACAATACACCGGAAAATCAGAAGAGCTATTTTAATTTAAAGTAAATAAAAATATATACAGAATCAAAAGCATAGATTACAACAAACTTGTAGAACAATGTTTCCGGTCAAAAAGTTTCAAGATAGAAAGAATCGAAAAAAGAAAAACGCATTGGATGGTAATAATAGAAACACAAGCAGATGTATTGATAAAGTATCTGATCGCAAATAGCTTTAACAACATCAAGCCATCCTCAAAACCTGACTTTCAAATAGGATGGACAGATATGGCTTAGACATAAAGGCCTAAATAAAGAAATGCCTGACCAAAGAAGTGACAGTTAATTGAAATATATCCAGCCCAAGCTTGACATATATCTCCCAAATGAGAAGCTCAATGCCAGGTGTCTATTATAGCAGAGATCAAGTAAAGGTCAGTTGAAACCATTTAGATACCAGATGATAATTTTCTTTCGGTGAAAGAATATGCTGCATAATTAGATCATCTTTCGTCGAATCACTTTTTGCATATCAATCCTTTTGAAAAAAAAACTATTTTAAGAACTTTCAAAAGAAATATTTTTCTTCTCAAAAAACTTCTTTCTTGAAGATGACCAAAGATCGAAACTAGTTGACTATAATCAAAAAAGTAAATAACAAAAAATCTCTATTTGCTCGTCTTACACACACTTATATATATATATATATATATATGTATGTGTGTGTGTATGTGTGTGTGTGTGTGTGGTGTATGTGTGTGAGGGGTATTCCACATTCTCCCAAAGCTCCAGCATTACTGGAGCCTCACCATTAATTTGTTTAATTTCATATCTAGGACACACGTTTGGGAAAGGTCTTACCTCTTTTCAGAGGTGCAGTTGGTGTATTTTTTCAATCCCAGGCGATTGGGCTGGGAACCCAAAGTGGAAATAAGGGGTTTTCATTTTTATAAGTTTTATTAAACTCTGCCGGACGTTGCTGAGCACTCCTTTTGATTTATTGAAACTCGTTTCTTTTTATTGAAAGAAACTTGTTCACACACTCTATCTATCTCTCTCTCTCTCTCTCTCTCTCTATATATATATATATATATATATAAATATATCTCATATATATATATATATAGTATTATTCGGTCCAATTAAACCGGAGTTGGGAGTAATTCCATCAGGACAAAAAATGGAAATAAATTTATAACCCACAACAGGATGGAAATGAATTTATAAACCCATAACAGGATGGAAATAAATTTATAATCCTAACGTGACCGGCTTTGTTTTTTTCTTAAAGAAAGTATATATATATATATAGAGAGAGAGAGAGAATGAGAGAGAGAGAGAGAGAGAAAGAAAGAAAGAAAGAAAGAGAATGAGAGAGGGAAGAGAATGGAAAATTGATAGATATGTCTATATGATTACGGTTACTTTATGTAAATCAGCCAAGATAGTCTGTCATTGATTTTCTTAACAACGTTAAAGCAGGTTCATTACTAAATTGCACGATTGTTGTTTCAGAAGGTGATTTAGTGAGGCTTGTTAATAAAATTGTTTGGAAAACTCATCAGATCTAATTGAACTGGATAACACTTGTCGACTTAAAGATTAAAAAATACACGTCAGGTGATTGACAAATTTGTCAAGTGTTTAAATTGCCATGAGTAGAATACGATGCAAGTCATTTTTTAAGCCTCATTCAAGAGTTGAACTCGGATTGCCGGATTTATTCCTTCCTGCGATGATTGATAAGTTTGTAGCTTATCTTATAAGAACATTACTAACGTTGTCCCAGTGATGCATTAGTTATGAAGTATGGCTGTCGTCTTTCATTTGAAATTGTATCACGTTCTTCCCGTGACCGTTAAATTCAGAGTTTCATTGTTCCTAAAAGATTTACATCCGTTACATCGAGAAGATTTGAAGTTAATCTAGATTTTAATTTTTCTATTCTAGAAACTTGAAACCTTGATGTTGGAATTATCCGCAAAAATATGTATGTATTAGGTTCGGTGAGAAAAAAATTACCGAACTACTTCCTCGATTTCTACGCGATGGCGTGTCACGTGACTTGTCTAAAGGCGCCACATATTCTGGCGCCCAATTTGTATTCCGCTTCCTTTTACCACTTTGTTCATTCCTTTTACCAACTAATAAAGCTTGTGTACACACGTGCAAATCGTTCTTCTCCTCAGATACTCGTTTATCCTTATTTTATACTAACACTATGAGTCGTCATACTACGCAAAGTTTAATTATTGTTGTCTGTTACTGTTAAGAAAATGGACCCTACAGCCTCCCATTTCCTCAAAGGTGTACTTATTGATAACTCTGTAAGAGGGTCATCATTCTTTAGTGATGCTATCATATTCTTATACATTTCTTGATCAGCCATTAATTCTAAGGTAGCGGAAAACAACACAATTTTTCATTTTTTTCCCAACAACTGCTGAATTTCATTTTTCAATTCTTGATAGAGTTGTCAAAAAATCCAATTAAAATTAAATATTTACTAACTTCCTATTGTTTTTAAATTGACTCAAACAATTGAATTGTCGGAAAATGTACTGATTCGTATACATTAATTAAATATGGGCACCTCCCATGGTGATATGGAGAGCAAGCTGAGTAAGCACAATGGGGTTTGGTTTGATTTCCTTGTTTAATTGCATATCAACCTTCGTGGGTCATTTAATGCTAAAGCTGTCCTTGTTAGAAAATAGTAGTGGTACAATTCAACCCTTGAATGGGGAATAAGAGGATTCAAACTTTTCCTAAGGGTATTCGTCCGTGAGTGAATTTATTAACGCCTCTGAAGTTCGAACTCGGTTATAACGAGTCCAGCACGTTAGCCACTACACCACGGGGACTTTCCTAAGCACAATATGATTGTAATAATTGCCCTTAGAACAATCCCAGATTACCAATAAAGGAGACTGGGTGAACAAGAGATTCTGGGGAAACGGATTACCTAATCCCAAGCAGAACACACTTAGTTTCACTTCGAAAAAAGAAAATATCTTATGAGCGAGTTGATTTTGACTTTTCAGCAGTCCATAAAAGGAAAATAAGAGAAAGCAAAAACTTGACCAAACCTTCACAATCATAAAAGACAAAAATAAAAAAAAGGACCTTGCCAAAATGCTGAAGAGGTTATCAAACATGAAGGTGGCAGTGACGCCAATTATAGTCTGAGCACTCGGAACAACACCCAAAAGGAAAATAAGAAAAAGCAAAAACTTGACCAAACCTTCACAATCATAAAAAAAAAAATAAAAAAAACAGGATCTTGCCAAAATGCTGAAGAAGTTATGAAACATGAAGGTGGCAGTGATACCAATTATAGTCTGAGCCCTCGGAACAACACCCAATGTTGTACAGCCGTAATACAAATATAAGCGGAAACTTAATCAAACATAATTTACGTACTTCAATGAACGAACAAACACACTTCTTTATAAAAATATATCTCCCACACTTTATTCTCGAAAGGGTTGATGTTTCTGTGGTGTGTGAGAGGTAGGTGGAAAGACATATACTCAGGGAGAGGACTTCTTCTTCCCATATCTTCTTCCAGGAGCCAGGGGGTGCCAACGCTTGCACCCACTTGCAAGCTCGTCAGAGACGCCTCTGATTGGCTGCGTGTCCCTCGCTTGACTGCGATTTTCTGCACTCTGCCTAAATCTGACCGCATGGTTCTCATCAGGTGATCCCCTTCCGGTTACACACCTATTCGATCTGAGTGCCCTGACGCGCTGTCATCTTCCTGTTTACTAATCACAAGGTGACAGCTTGTCATAGCACACGGGGTCACTAGGAACGAACCGAAAATCCCTGTCATATGTTATATAACACCAAGAATCTGAAAAAGAAACTGAAAACTCAGGAATGAAAGAAGAATTAAGGCTATCTTGACAACATCATTGTTGAGATTTCCTTGAATACTTTGAAAAGTCCTGGAGAGTTGAAGTGATTTGTCATCATTCAGACCTCAGCGGAAAGTAGCAGTTACTACTGATGTAAAAAACAAACAGTATTTGTATTGGTTTGGTTTGATTTATGGCATATGAACCTTTGTTGGTTATTCAATGCCAAATCCTCTTTATATATTTATATTAAATATATAAATTTGTAAATACATTTTGTTGATAACATTTTAAAGGAACCTAAGCTTATTCTTTTGGACACAGTTAAATGGTTCAAAGTATTCCTACGTTTCACTAACGATTCAATTAAAATCAGTTAAATGATCAAACTGTTCTCTTTCAATCAATTCACTTTAGCACAAGGGGTGTCCTCGTGGTGTAATGGTTAAAGGACTGCAGAATCATACTAAGCGAATTCGAACTCCAGTCGTTCACTTTCTGACAAATACACGGGGAAAAGGTACGTACCTCCTTATCCCCCACCTAAGGGTTAAATAGTACCACTACTGTTCTTCTATAAGGATAGATTTGGCATTAAACAACCTACGAAGGTTGATATGCCATTAAACAAAGAAAGCCAAAATAAAAAATTAGCGCAAGTACAGTTTGAATGTCAGTTCTATTTCAAACATTTCACTTTACCATGTAAAATTTAAATGGTTTCAAGTATTGCGATGTATCACTCCGGGCCAGAGTGGACCAGGGCGCGATGGCATTGAAGTGGTACTCTGCATTCCACAAAGCTTCAGTATTAATGAGACCACACCATCAGATTTAGTGTCATATCTAGATTACGCGTTGGAGGAGTTTTACCTCTTTGCAGAGATGCAGTCGGTGTATTCTACAGCCCCAGCCGATAGAGCCGAGTAAAACAACAGTATTAGAGAGGAATAGTTGAAACCACACAACTGTGAAAATTATTTATCATATTTACCAACCCCTCTGCTCGGGCAGGATATGAAACAAGGTCAATTTTTAAAAGGGGTTTAACAGGTTTGAATTCAGAGTTTTCCTTCTCCTAGACTAGTTGCCTCACCAAGGCTGAAGAACCTAGTCTGCCCTACTATTTATCCATAGCTGGAGGGAGAATTATTGGATTCATACCTTTCCCAAGGGTATTAGTGCTATGTGAAATGCAATCAGTCTCGTCCAGGATTTGAACTCGTGTCACTGTGTCCATTTCCTACGACGATAACCATGACACCACGGGCACCTCCTCAAAATTGTGAAAATTATTTATATTTGATAGGGAATACTTGATGACTGTGCGCAAAAAAAAAATCTAAAATGAAGCAATGACACAAAAAGTAGCCATAACTGTACAAAGCATGCGATTTCGTAACTTCTTGGCTTAAAATAACACTAGACGGGTTAAAGAACAATTAAAATCATTCATTCAGTCTATCAAAGTCAGCTTAGACCAACTGAAAGCAAAATAAAAGTAGTAAAATCATGTAACTGCAGCTGGATTTTACTTCTTGCTACACTAAGCTATGATTAGTAATTAACTATTTGTTTGTCTTGAGCATATACAACGCTATACTTCATCTTTTAGACAAAGAAATAAATTCAAATAAACAAAGAAACATTGAATGTTTATAAATAGCAATCCTGTATTGCTTATTGTTTGCTAAGGTATCGCAATAATTGCACATCACTGAAGTAATTACACTTTTTTTAGACCCTTGAAAGCACGTGGCTGTTTATAAAAAACGTAACAAAGAATGGAGAATCGTGTGTTTCCATGCATGTTTCTTTCTTTATCTTTTAAAATAATCAATTCTTGGGGGGGGGGTCACGATTCTTGACTTCTCTCTGATTCTTTAACGACCTGATCAACTGTAAACGGTCTTCGGAGCTGCACTAGCGAAGATCTCTGATTTGCTTCAATTTAAACGAATAATTATATAATGACTGAAATACGAAAAAGAAAAGACCTTCAATACAAATCCGACATTGGAGAAGTGTTTTCACATAGGAGAGTGTCGTCTTTTACTTTAAAACAATGCTTTATTTATAGATCTTAATAGCATAATCATATCGATTTTAAAATTATTTACTGTCGAATTCATTCTTTAGCAAATCTTTCACATTTATATTCTACAGATAGATAGATAGATAGATAGATAGATAGATAGATAGATAGATAGATATTATCAGACTGAGATCGATAGATGAATAGATAGATAGATACTGAGAGCAAAGCGCGCATACAGAGATACGTATAGATAAGTATAAGGTATACCGTTTTGAATAGATAGATAGATAGATAGATAGATAGATAGATAGATAGATAGATAGATAGATAGATATGATTAGACTGAGATCGATAAAGATCGTATAGGGCCATGTCGACTAGGTCTGTAGAATACATCTACTGCATCTCTGCAGAGGGGCAAGAATTCACCAACGAGTGTCCTGGATATGACACTAAACAATCTGATAGTGAGGCTCCAGTAATGCTGTAGCTTTGGGGAATGCAGAGTACCCCTTCATTGCCATCACTCCCAGGTTCACTCTGTCCTGGAGTGGTAGCACCTGATAGGGTCTAATCTATGGGTCAAATAGAACTACACAGTGTACTTATGTTAAATAACTTACAATGGTTGATATGTCATAGAATCAAACCAAACCAAACCAAATATACTAATATCCATACATACATGCATACGCTGGTGTGCTGAAAAATTCATAGACTGAAAAGTTCATATGATGGTGTCACATCTGCTTCTATTGACTATTTTGGCCAATAGGATCTAAGCATTGCAATACCGATAGGTGAACTGAATGGGAGGGGAACTATGTTGATATATAAACCTCATTTGATTACATTCCATGATAGTCTTGATCATCTTAGGAACCTTTTAACGGGAGCTCATATACATATATACACACATACATACAGAATAAGATAGATAGATAGATAGATAGATGTTTTAGAATTGAATAAGATAGATAGATAGATAGATAGATAGATATTAATTTAATAAGAATGAGACTATTTAAGCCTCCATCTTAATAAACAATCTGCCATTAATAAGATAGGTCTTCGACAACATCGTAAGAAAATATTTGTAACATATTCATGTATAAGTCGAATTTTGAAGAGCAAATCTTTAGGTAAAAAATTGTTGTAAACATTGCTTATAAGTTTTGTAATGTTACAAACATAATGAGAAATAACAGAGAGAAACCTTTAGCTTAAAAATTAGTTAGTCGGGGGAGGAAACCCGTTGTGTAAAGGACGGGATTCTGGTAACTGAGCAACCCGTGACCCGGAAACCGCTGTGGTCACGGGAACTTTCTGGGCTAGATGGGTGTTCAAAGAGGACCAATCCGATCAATCGGTTGGTCACGTTAAGCCGTAGCACCTATATGATTGTTCCGAACGTTTTCTTCATATTGCTCTTGTGGCAAACAAGTCAATTTGGCGACCGTAGTCGAGGGCAACCCGAAGGCTTCTTTTTCGTTAGCTACTATACCGAGGAATAGGGTACAGCGCAACTCCTTTCTTCGGATTGCTCCACTTTACCCTTGATCCGTACCTTATAATACTAAGTGTTAAACGATGCGGCATTAGATACCATTTTTTGAGTCTTTGGAATGACTCGACCTGATATTGAACCCCAGCCTTTCGGGTCATAACTAATCTTAATTTTGGGGGGTGTCCTCGTGGTGTAATGGTTAAAGTTATGGACTGGGGAATCGTAGCAAGCGAGCTCGTACTCCAGTCGAACTATTACGTTCACTTTAGGGCAAATACTCTTGAGAAAGGTATGAACCCTCTTATCGTCCCAGCTATGGGTTAATAGTACCACTACTGTTCTTTTAAGAGAATGGCTTTGGCATTAAATAACCTATAAAGGTTGATATGCTATTAAAACAAAGAAACCAAACCTAACCTTAATTTATATTAAAGGTTGTAGAATGTGATGTCTGAAGGTCAATTAAGAAGTGATAGCATTATGAGAAACTGTTTAACTGAATACAATCAAATGTGCCGTGGCTCATTTAAAAACAATGTTAACTACACACTAATCGCTTATTACTAATATATACATACATGGTGCCTTCAATAAGTTTCCAGACTTTTTTTTTGTACAGGCATTTAAAATTGTCGTAGACAAATTTAGTATGTTATTGCTATACTTCTGATGAGATAACTGACCAATTTTTATGATTTCAGTTTCAAATGAACAGCTATAGCAGCAATTGGAATATACCCTACTAAAGCCTGATTCTCACAGGGGGTGAATTTCAAATATGCTATCTGGACGTGAGGACACTTTAGAAGAACGATATACAAAAAAATTCTGTTTTAAACTTGGTAAAAATGCCACAGAAACGTATGGAATGCTTCTGACTGCTTTTGGACCATCTTGCATGAATCGAGCATCAGGTTTTGAGTGGTATAAGAGATTCAAGAAAGGCAGGGAGTCTGTGAAGGATGATGAGGGGTGTGGGAGGAGTAAGAAAGTCAATAAACCAGAGTTGATTGGCCAAAGGGTGTGGGTTAGGGTTACTATGTTGAGGTTTTAAGGGTGTTCAGGAAGAGATTCCGCCGTCGGAAGAGGCCAGGACTCTTCAAATCGGGTCAGTGGCATTTCCAGCAGGACAATGCACCAGTCCACAACCCCATCCTTGTCACAGACTATTTGACCAAGATGGGCATCAAGACAGTTCCTCGCCCTCCCTATAGTCTAGACCTTGCTCTCTGTGACATTTGGTAATTCCCTAAGCTCAGAGGCTGTCGTTATGAGACAATTGAGGAGATGAAAGAGGCTGTGACGAAGATCATTGACATGCTCACACAAGAAGACTTCCATGGGGCTTTCGAGAAGATGTTGGAACAGTACAACAATTTCATTGCAGCCGGAGGAGATTACTTCAAAGGGGACTAGAGTTTCATGTGTGTACTATCAATAAAAGTGCCCATACGAAAAAAATCTGGAAACTTATTTTATGATCCTCGTATATATATATATATATATGTGTGTGTATAAGAAAGTTTGCATTAAATAACCATCAAGGGTTGATATGCCATCAAAACAAATAAACTAATGAAATTCAATTTACTATTGAGATATTGTTAGACGAACCAGACATACAGGACACTGCTAGAGAGGCAGGGACGAACTCATAAGAGATGTACTCTTATGGACCCCCACACATGGCCGTACAAAAGCAGGACGACCAGCACGAACATAAATTTAGCAGCTATGTGCGGATACGGGATGTTGTCCTGAAGACCTACCTAGGGCGATGAACGATAGGGAGGAGTGGCGAGAGAGGGTCAGGGATATCCGTGCTACCAGCGCGATATGATGATGATGATGATGATGATGATTGAGACATTTCTTGCAAGTTGCCCTGATATAGCCTAAAATGCGTTCAAAAAGAATATATTTTTACCAAAATAATGAATTTCTTTAATTTTGATTATTTGAGAAATATTTGGGTAGCATTTTGCAATAGAACATAAGCTTGATATTTTGTATTAATTGCTGTTTGACTATTCAATGTGAGGCCATATTTCATGTGTATGGAGGTCCTGTTAGTTAAGAGTGACCATTCACCAGTTCTTTTATTGGAATGGTTGGGTAGATTTAAACGAAATTGTGCGTGACATTAAGAGACATTTAAACGGGCATTGTATTCGATTCGTGGGGGGAGGGGAGCGCTCAGGTGTAGGGTATTAAAGGGTCAAGTATCATTGTGATTAAAGGTTCATTCAAATTCAAATCGTGAACACCAACTTCTGATGCGTGTTTTAGACATGCCTGAGAAGCGAGCTGTAACTTTGCGTCTCTGTAAAGTCGAGTAGATTGATGAGTTAAAAAGAAAAACTAGTCAATAGGAAAGTTCTCATGGCTTAAGTGCTGTTCTGCGACCTTGATGAAAGTTCGAACTCCAGTTGCGCTTTAGGTTCACTTTTTGATTAATACCCTTGAGAGAAGCATGAACCCCCATATCCTACCAGCATTAGATAGAATCACTGCTATGCATGCACAAGGATGACTTTGGCATTTGATAATTCACAAAGGTTGGTATGGCATTAAACAAAATAAATAACTAATCTAAAACTGTCCATCCTATTTGTTTTGTGGATTGTTGATGTTAAAGCCATTTGGAGTCAGTGTCTGGAAACATTTCATCCATTTATCTTTGTATATTTTTACATTTACTAAGATATTGTCCAGTACGTTTTATTTTCGAAAAAAATGTATGATAGTAAACTTTGCGTCGTTGTTAAAATCCTGGCAAATTGGATCGGAAATGTTCTACAATTATAAGTTTGATTTGATGAGTACGTATGTATATGTGTTTTGTTTGGTTTGTTTGGGTCATTTGATGCCAAAGCCATCCTAATAGAATGACAGTAGTGGTACTATTTAAACCATTTCTGGGTGGGGTAAGAGGGTTCAATGCCTTTCCCAAAGGCCTTAGTCCGAAAGTGAAGGTAATAGCGCAACTGGCGTTCGAATAACTCAATATGATATCTCAATCAAGTACAGGGTGGGACGATAAAATTGTCGCCCTAGAAAAGACGACATGATTCCATTTCCGTTTAATGAAAACAGGTTTTCTTTTTTTGTTGCAGACCATCTACTAGTTGGCCAGTTGTGTACAAATCCCAAGAGCGATAGGAGTCTTCTGTCATATCTGAAAGTGACACAATGTTCAACAAGCGAGATCGGAGATGCGCCGCTGAACAACTCATGCTCTCTACCGATCCAAGTTATGGCAACAGGACCATTGCCAGCACCCTCAAAATGCAAATCTGGATTGCCACGAATAACAAGGACGTCCCAAGGGTAATGAAAACTAAGTTTCCGGCTACGGGTATTGTTTTTGGTGTGGTTTCAAGTGAGGGCCACATCGGGATACCTCACATCTTTGAAGTCGGCTTGAAAGTCAACACCAAAGTGTACCTGGATGTGCTGAAGAGTGTGGTGATCCCCTGGTGCCATCAGGTGGCTGTTAGTAGATCCTGGGTGTGGCAGCAGGACTCGGCGCCGGCCCACAAGTCCAAAGAGACCCAGGCTTGGCTTCAGAAGGAGTGCTACGTCTTTGTACCCTCCTCTCACTGCCCCCTCCCTCGAGCTGAACTCGCTGGACTACTTCGTTTGGTCATACGTCGAGAACATCACCAACATGACACCCCACAACACCAAAGCCAGCCTGATCGCCGCTATCCGCCAAACTCCCGCCGGCGCTTGTGGAAAAGGCATGCTCCCAGTTCTGAATCCGTATCGAGGCGGGGATTGAGGCTGAAGGCGGCTACATTGAATTTACCTGAATTGATTTTTTTCAATAAAAGCTTTAAAATAAAGCTGTAGTGTTGTTTTCTTTGGGACGACAATTTTATCGTTCCACCCAGTACATTAGCCACTACGCTACGGAGGTTCCCCTTCAATAAGTGTGCATTTGTGTGTGTGTGTGTGTCTGAAGGCTGATACAGGGCATTGAAGGGTCAAGTGTCATTGAGTTCATAGAGGTCAATCAAATTCCTGTTTTAAAATCCGTCGACTGCCGTTGGTGTCAATTATACCGAGGAGGCATGCTGCAAACTTTCGGCCTCTTTTCAGTTGAGTAGATAAAAAGTTTTTAAAAAGGAAAAAAAAATATAGTCCAAATAACCAAAGAAAGAAGGAAACCAACAAAAAGAAGTATCTACTTTGACAGTTGCGTAACCTTATTTCTTCTCAAGTTTGTCAGTGGTATTGGACTTATCTCTCCATTTCCTTGCTCTCTAAAATAAATCCACTTATTCTACGATGTAGGCAGTACCTTATCTTCCAGTAGATAACCATTGTCCACTTTATATTCCACTTAACGTACCTGAGTAGACATTTTTTAAGTAATCCACTTTTGTTTGTTTTTTTGTTTGCTTGTTTTTTTTTTTTTTTCGAAGATTTTATTTTGTTCATTATATCCTCCTTCTTAGCCTCATCCTCATATTAACCTGACACTTTAATTTCTTTATATTAACGAGCAGAAAGTTTTTGTTTGTCTGCCCTCTTTTTTAAAAACCTATTATATCTTAAAACTATTACATTTTCTCTATGTTTCTATCACTTTTTCTCTCCTTGTCTTTCTATCGCTTTCATGCACGTTCTCTCTCTTTTCTCTCTCTCTCTCTCTCTCTCTCTCTATCTATCTATCTCACACACACACACACACGCACACACACACACACACACACACACACACAGGATAAATTTCTTTCGATTTCCCCATTTTTCGTCTTAGAAAGTGAAATCGGTTGACCGAGTTCAAATCCTAAACAAGGCAGTTTGCATTTTGCATCATGCTGATACCTTTGAGAAAGATATTAATCCAACTTGTCTATTTCCAGCTATGAGTAAATAGTCGGGCAGACAAGCTGGTTCTTTAAATGTTGTATGACAACCAGTCAAAGAGAAGAAAACTCTAAATTCATAGACTTGGAGAGGAATGGGCTGTACCTGGATATTCTTGTCGATGACACGTTAGATGAGGAGCGCACCCACGACTAGTGTGACTGATTAAATTTAATATGCGGACATTTTTGTCCTAGCGGAAATTTCAACGAAAAAAGTGTCATCTTGGGGAAAGGTTCTCAAACATGAAGCAATAATCAGAGTGAAACCATGTTGCTGCAAGACAAAAGTGATCATAGAGAATTTAAATTGAATGATAAAAGAAAAGAACCAGCGAATTATTTGTCCAAATAGAACAATTAGTATGAATAAATAAACTACACATTAATATCTTTGAGATAGAGAGACGTAATGGTTAAAGTGCTGGACTGCGGAATCGTAGAAAGCGAGTTCGAACTCCAATCGCGCTATTACGTTCATTTTTGGACCAGTGCCCCAGGGAAAGGTATGAACCTCCTTATCCTTACAGCTATGGGTTAAATAGCATCACTGCTGTTCTTCTAGAAGGATGGCTTCGGTATTAAATAACCCACGAAGATTGATATGCCATTAAACAAAGAAACCTAACAAAGAAACCTTTGAGATAGATTGATAGATAGATAGCATGAGTGACTGCGATGGAAAGACAATGAGAGAAAAAGCGATAGAAAAATAGAGAAAAAGCGAGTGACTTCAATATAAAAGTAGAAAGGGAGAAAGAGTGTACTAATGGAAGAGAGATAGGGAGAGAAAAAAAGAGATAGAAACAGATAAAACGGGAGATGGAAACAAAGTGACAGCAATAGAAAGATAGAGAGTGGGAAAGAGAGTAACAGCAGCGGATAAATAAATAGTTAAAAATGGGAAATGGTTACTCAACGAGAGTAACTAAAATTAATAGCTTTAAAAAAAAAAGGACAGAAAAAACAAACACTTTCCAGTTATTAATATTGAGAAATTAAAAAGTGTCAGGGTGAAATGAGGATGAACCGGAGAAGAAGGAAATAAGGATAAAAATAAACTCTACGGGAAAAAAAACAAACGAGGGTGGATGATATAAAAAATGGCTGCTTAGGTACGTTTAGTGGATATAAAGTTGGCCATGGTTATGAAAAATAATTAGATAACTTTATTAATTAGGTAGGATTAATGTAATATAATGGCCGAGGGGTTTCGTTTTATGCCTTTGGGTTTAGTTAGGCTGAGAACCTTTCGGCACAGTGCATCATTAACGCAGATATTCACGCGCGTGCGCGCGGAGCGGACGTGTCACTCAGAGATGTCACAATAGCCCAGATGGGAAACGGGTCTACAGAGTGCGAATGACGTCATGCACCGAAAACGCGCGGAGGATTTGGGGAATTTTGAAGTCAGTTGAGTTGAGTTGAGTTGAGTCCTGCCTCGGGAGAAGACTTTCGCTTGCTCGCAGAGGCCAGACGAATTTGCGCGCTACTGATGCCGCACGAGATGGGGGGCAGATGAAAAAGCCAGAATAGAAAGAATGCGTATCTCTCCGTTTATGTCGAAGAACCTTTAAACTCAAAGGTTATAAAAAGTTTCGTACCTGAACTAAGAAGCCGTAAGTGTTATTCGTGTTTCGGGATTCCTATTGTTCTATGTATATATTTTATGAACATTCTATGTACATTTCCCATATTCATGTATGGGTATGTTACATTAACAACAATCTGGAAAAAAAGAAAAATGTTCAGATCAATAAATCCCTAAATTTATACTATGTAAAATTTAGAATATTTAACAAAATCCCAACATTTTTCTACATAACACTGACTTCATGTTATTATACGGAATCGTAAATGGTAAATCTGTTTTCTTTTATGTCGATTTATCTGTTTTAGCGATATACAAAACTTAGCTAAGATGTTGCTGCTTATCAGCCATATCAACAATTTAAAACTGTTCGGTGTGAATTATTAATTTTAAGCAAATAATGTAAAATAGATATAAAAGATTAAAAAAATATTTATTGAAGACAAATCGTTTGAGTGAAATTCTGTTTTAAACTCAGAAAACTTTTGTAGAAAATGTTTTTCCGAGTATACAAGAAAGATTTTTTTTCTTTCTGTTTTTTTTTTTATAAACCACAGGTCCATAAGAATTAATTTTTATTTATTGCGGACTTTTTTTCCTCGTCTTGATAGTTTTTGTGTTGTTAGGAAACCTCATCTCAAAATGATTTCAATTAAAGACAAGTATAAAAATTAGGTAAGGAACCGACTCTGGAAGACCAGATAAGGATTTATAAGACACAAAATCTATCAAGATGAGGAAAAAAAAAGTCAGCAATAAATAAAAATTAATTCTCAGATTAAGAAACCTCATCTCAAAATGATTCCAATTAAAGACAACCACAAAGCTATGTCAGAGAAATAGAAAAGTTTGGCTTTTTTTTATTTTGACATCAATTTAAATTCTATCAGCCGGAGTTTGAACGCAGTTTGCTGACTACATCCTATGCTCCGATATCCACAAGGACTCTTGCACACTCACACATGCACACACACACACATAAACACATGTATATATGCATGCATGTATATATAAATACACACAGACGACTGCTCTCTGTCTCTGTCTCTGTCTTTTTTACAGAGGTCCAATTCAACAAATTTTTTTTTAAATAAAAAGTTGATTTTCTTCGGAACGAAAGATATTGATATTTTATTATTTCTACAGGTTCGTATACGATCAAAATCAATATTATTAGTTATTATTTATCAAAACATTCTACCGCTCTACAACATTTGAAACGGACACACAAACACACTCATATATATGTATATATAAGTTACTTATTTTCATCTTGACCAAAAAAACATTTAATTTGCACAAACATGTTTATTTTTCAACATGATCTTTTTCCTTTGTTAATGCAGATGATTTACTGTTTAATTATATATGCAAAGTCGAACATCATAATTTCAAATAAAAATTCTGGTACTTTTATTTGAGACAACGGACTTATTATTCTACCTTAGGATAGATAGATAGATAGATATACGGATTCATTGATAATCAAATTGAAATTGCATAAGTAAATTAAAACCTGAATATCTCTGATATTGATTGAATAAGACATGAACATATGTGTTCGAATGCTATACGCTGTCATTGGTTCTGAAGGAAAATGAAAAAAAGAATACTGAATTCGTGAAGAGAGAAAAAAACAGTGCATATAATAAGAAAGAAAGAAAGAAAGAAAGAAAGAAAGAAAGAAAGAATGTGTGAGGAAGCAATGGAGTTATATATCAGATGCCTATCGTCTGCTCTGATGAAAAAAGACACAAAGAAATATGTGAAACGAGAAAAGAAGAGAAGATAAGTAAGAGAAAAAGAAGGCAAATTCAACAAGAAAGAAAGAAAGAAAGAAAGAAGTGATAATGCTTTAAATTAGATGGTCATCATCTACTTTAGTTGAAAGAAAGAAAGAAAGAAAGAAAGAAAGAAAGAAAGAAAGACGGCAAGATAACGAAAAATTGAAACGGAACAAAAAAATAAATATCTAACCGGAGAAATGAGTAAAATAAAGTCTTAAAAAAACGTATCCTGATCGTTTATTTTTAAAGAAATAAATGACGTGACATTCTGCTCAATTATAAAATTACTCTATTAACAAATAAAAATAAACTGAACTTTAAATCTCAATAGGTCTAATTAAAACACTTGTTTATTTAATTGTTTGCTTATTTACAAGGAGGTGAGTAATGAGTAACAATTAATGATAACAATCTATAGATTAATTGACTTAAAAATTATGACACAATCACTTGTACTTTAAACGATACTTTTAATTTTAATTTAATTAAGTTCTTGTAAATTAAAAAAGAAAACTTATAAGTGGAATTACAACGTGTACGGCTAATTATGCTTACAGATTGCAATAGTGCCAATTTAGATACGATATGCAACTTTTATAAGCGTATATCTTATTCAGGGAGACTGTGCGTAGCGTAGTGGCTACTGTAATCATTGTAAACGAGCTCGAATTCAAGTCGTGTTATTATGTTCACTTTTGGACTAATACCCTTGTAAAAAGTATAAACTTCTTCATACCGAAAGTTATAGGTTAAATAGAACTACTACCGACACAGTCTAGTCGGCTGGAGCTGTAGAATTTACTAACTGCATCTCTGAAGAGGGTTAAGACCCCTCCTAACGAGAGTCCTGGATAGGACATAATCTGATAGTAAGACTTCAAAAATGCTGTTGCTTTGGGAAATGCAGAGTACTCCTTCATTCCCATGGCTCCCATGTTCACTTCAGGTCGGAGTGGTAGCTCCTGATAGTGTCCTGTCTATGGGTCAAATAGAACTGTTTGACATTTAAACCATCTCCAAACAGGTAACCGATGCTAAGTTGAATTGTTTGAAATATAACTGTTTCATCATTCAATTATGTGTAAACAAATGACTGATGTTTAATTATTCAGCAAATATGTATGTTAAATTTGGTAAGTTTACTTCAAACCGTTCGGTTGCCCAGTATCCTGGATATGACACTAAACAATCTAATGGTGAGGCTCCAGTAATGCTGAAGCTCTGTAGGAATGCCGAGTACCCCTTCATTGCCATTGCCCTAAGGTACACTCTGGAGTGGTAGTACCTGATATTGTTCTATCTATGGGTCAAATAAAACAAACTAGCAGCAAGCAAATGACTGATGTTAAATGGTAATTGTTTTATAACAATACTTGAAACCATTTAACTATGTGCAAAAAAAGAGCGCAAACTCTTTTAAGAATGCTATCTCCAAAATGTGTTACAAATCATATATACATTTACTATGTATGTATAAAGAAGATTAGGCATTAAATAATCTACAAAAGTTGATATGTCATATAACACAACAAAACTAAATTATATTTAATACATATGTATCAAGAGGATTAACCATTAAATAATTTACAAAATTTGAAATGCTCACCAAAACCAAAGCATATAAATTAATAATATGTATAAAGATATCTTGGCATTAAATAACCTACAATGGTTGTTATGTCATAAAATCCACCAAAACCAAATCATATACATTTGATAAATACATATAAAAAGGATTCGGCATTAAATAACCTACTATGGTTGATATGCCATAAAACCCAACTAAAGTATTACTTCTGACTTTCTACAAGAATGTCTTTGACATTAAATAACCCACGAAGTTTGATATTCCATTAAACAAAAAAAATCGTATTTTATTCAGATGAAACTCTGGTAATTTGAAACTTATCCATGTTATTCTGGCTTTTGCACAATCCAATTTTAAAGTAATGACTTTCGGGGGCCCTCAATAAACTGTCTGTTTTAGATTTCGTATGTCTTGAACAAAAGGGGAACAATCGACGTTAGTAAATATTACTAAACTTTGCATAAGTCTTGCTTAATGCCACAAGCTGCTTACAGTTCCTGGTGTTACTTAGCAATCATTCATTTAGATACTTATGTATTTAATGGTATTATAATTCGACCAAAACGATGTTTTAAGTTTGACTTTAATATAAGATGTTTAATTACTCTGTACGACGCTTGGCCAAACTTGGAAGGAGTCTGTAGTTACAATTTGACAAACCAGCTTCGTATCCACACTTTCTCGCTATTTCAGTTTCTCATTCTTATTGATTTTAACTCCCACCAAACTGTTCCACTCAAGAAATCCAATGGACCACACTTCAGAATTAAGAGCACCCAAACATACTTGCTGCAACGTGTTCAGGGTATTACACTAAACCGTATCCAGTGGTAAGGTTCCAGGTCTGGTGATCGGAGGAGTGTGGAGTACACTATTGCATATAAATATCTTGAAAGTAAGAATGCAAAATATAATATAACTGTGAACAAATGATTATTGACAAATAAAAAAGCTCAATCATTTAAAAAATACAATGGAAAGTCGAAAATGTAAATAATTATTATTACAATCAAACATTTATAAATAAATCATGGCGGTTCGGGTAATGTAATGTTTAACAAGCTAGACTAGCCAACCTTCACGAGAGAGTTTGAGTTTTATTTTCATTGGGCGCTTCATTTGTGAGGCTTCAGGCCACATTTAAGCAAAAAGCTAAGCACATTACACAAATAAATCAAATGTCAGCATGAAATAACCAATGAGAAGTTGATATGCCATTAAACAAATAAACAAAAAAAAACATAACATTCTTACATATTTTTTTGTAAAATCGTCAAATACTTTAGATGTAGTATCATCATAAAAAAATTACAAAGAAAATTATTTTTACGAAAAATTTTTTTTTTTACTGGTGAGGAAGAAAATGATTTTTTTAAAGCTATTTTCTGATTCTATCGCAGACTCAAATAAATTTTGACACTCATTCAGAATATAATAGAAAATTCCTGTTCCAGAACTCTGTTGTGTGTGTAGTACCGTTTTATTGTAATTACTGCCAGGTCAACCCAGACCCGTCGTTAGGATCTTATCTATGGGTAAAATAAATTTGCTTGAAATTTTTCAAAATGATTTTGAACTAAATTGGCTATTAAAATATTGATATTGCAACTAAGGATAAAGTATTTACCCGTTTAAAATGATTGGGAAGATACATTTTTCTGCATATAATGGCTTGTATAATTTTTAAAATGACTTCTACATGAAATTGTAATATATTGCGTCGACCGGCGACACATCCGGTCGTAGATTAAATCAATAAAGTGATTGCCGGAAAAATGCGTGTATGTAAGTTGTGACCAATGGAGAACAAGTATTGCGTTGGTGTACACCATGCATTTCGTGGGTGAATAAACGTGGCCATGTTGGTTACAAGGGAGTTTTAAGACTATGTAAGGTCTAGAATTATGACTGAATTCAGTTCCCGCCCGACAACTCTTTTGTGTGAGCGATGTTTCTCCGATTGCCTTCCTGCTCCACACCCGCATCACAGCCGAAGAATAAAAAGATAAGATTATATTTTTGTATATACGTGTTCCTTGTTATTTGTCAAGACCCTCTGGAAGTAAACTATAAAATAACGCATATCAAGTCATGCAGAAAGCACTAGTTCCTGTCAGATAGTAGCAGTTAAACAAGGATTAGATTTTTTAGTTCTGAGATAGGTGACTACTTGGTAAGAACATTAACAGAAAGAAACAGGAACTCTATGTGCTAAATAAAGTAAAATCTCTTAATTTTTTTTTTTTAATCATTGAGATAATTTGGAAAATAGTTATATTCATAACATTTCGGCCGATGCATCCTTCGTGCTTATTCAGATGTTTCTTGTCAAATTCGAGAGCCAACACGGACTTCGAACTGAAATCCACGGCGCTAAATTGTACAAATTCCGTTCGCCATAACCGGGTACAAATGTAAAGCTACTGTAAGTTATACTTATTATTTTACTTGTAGTTAGAATTGAACCTGCAACCTCTAGATCATTTAACTTGGAAGTTTATCTAGCAAACATCTATATACCTTTTCTCACGTGTTCTGCTCGACATTTATTGAAAGGATAAAAATTATCAAACTTCATCTAAAAAAAACTAGACAAAAAACACTGTTTGACACCTGCTCATTTATAGACTTAACATCAAAAGAGCCAGAAAAAAAACATTGAAATCTTGTAAAATAGAACTACACCAAACCTGGGAATCATCTTCAAAATGAAAAGAAATTGGATGTTAATGGTTGGTTAGAGTTGCTTGTGGACCAGTTCTCGTAAAGGTGTTAATACTGTTGGTTTACAAACTAAGAAGTTTTGCTGCCTTTGTTGTTTTTATTTAGTTATTTTTTGTCTGAACGTCGGCTTTTTCATTTATGAATAAAAAGTAAAGTTGGCGACCTTAGTCGAAGGTGACCTGAACGCTCCCTTTTCAATAGCTACTACACGGGGGTGAAGGAGAGGGCGCTACTCCTTTCCATGGATTGCTCCACTTTACCCTTGATCCTTACCTTATAATGCTGAGTGTTAAGCAAGGAGGTATCAAGTGCGATCTTTTGAGTCTTTGCTATGACTCGACCTGGGATTGAACCCCGGTCTTCCGGACCACTGGCGAACACTCCCCTCATTCGGCCAATGGACTGGTGTATTATGAATAACTGGAGATTATTTTACAGTTTTGCACCAATCGTTGAGTGGTTTGTTGGTGTTTTATGACATATCAACCCTTACAGACGAATCACCTAATCTCTGCCAGACGAGCAGACCTTATAAAAATCAAAGAAAAAAAGAGTACTTTGCTGTCCTGGCTGACCACAAAATAAAATTGAAAGAAAGTAAAAAGAAGGATCAGTACCACGACCTTGCTAGGGAATTAAAAAAAACTGTGGAATATACAAGTGACGATTATGCCAATTGTAATTGATACTCTTCGTAGAGTCACCGAAGGGTTGATACAAGGACAGGAGGACTGGAAAATAATTGGACGAGTCGAGACCATCCAAAATACTTCATTATTGAGAAGAGTCCTGGAGACTTGAGGAGACTTCAAAAACTTTAGTCAAAGACCATCAGCTAACGCTGATGTGAAAAACTCTCAAAGAGTAGCAATAATAATAATAATAATAATAATAATAATGATAATAATAATAGTAATAATAATAATAATAATAATAATAATAATAAGAAGAAGAAGAAGAAGAAGAAGAAGAATGGAACCATTGATAGGACAATAAACGATGCCATCTCTCTAGATTAGAATGAATCTAGAAGTAAAAGTGATACTCCAAATTCCCCAAAGTTCCAAGACTAGAGCCTCACCACTAGATGTAGTTAGCTGTCAAATTCAGAACACTCATGTGTCGAGTAGTCTTAGCTCACAGCAGATTTGCAATTGGCGAATTCTAGAGCCGACTTACTGAAATGTCGAATATAAAATAAGGCATAAAACATCGATTTGTTTGTGCAATAGAACTTTTATTAAAATTGATGATTATTTCATTAATAAAGTTTTTATATAGTAACTCTTTCGAAGCAAATTAAGCAAACAATGAACATGTAAGAATCGTTAATATAAACATTAATTCTCTACAATACTTTTCAGAAAATTATATTATAAATTGTCAGTTGAGTGATTGTAAAGTATATATATATATATATATATTGAGTGGTAGATTTTACTGGCATATCAAATCCTCTCGGGTTATTTTATGCTTAAAGTATTTTTTGAAAACAGTCATGGCGAATATTAATAATTGTAAATAGATCAATTTGATCACCTAGATGAGCACCCACACTGGTATTACCATTCCGAGATAGAGTATATATGTTTGTAATGGCAAATGATGGCGTTCACCACACTCTGAAAAGCTCCAAAACAGGAGCTTCATCGTCAGACGCAGTTTTCAGTCATAACCAGCACACACATACACACACACACTATATATATATATATATATATATATATATATATAGAAAGAGAGAGAGAGAGTGAGATGGATGGATCGGAGTTAGAACAATGTAGACTCTACAGCGATTGTTTACTTTTAGTTTTTCGCCAGCAGTCATTTGATCAATAGCTATTCTTACTGAGATCAACATATGGTCTATCAAAGATATTGACCATTATTTATTAATAAAAGTAGCAAACAATGTTATTTAAAAAAAAAGATATATATATATATATATATATATATATATATAAGTAAAAAGTAAAGTAAAGCTAGCGACCACAGTCGAGGGTGACCCGAAGGCTCCCTTTTCGATAGCTACTACACCAAGGTGTAGGGGAGGGCGCTACTCCTTTCCATGGATTGCTCCACTTTACCCTTGATCCGTACCTTATAATGCTGAGTGTTAAGCAAGGAGGCATCAAGTACCATTTTTTGCGTCTTTGGTATGACTCGACCTGGGATTGAATCTAGGTCTCCCAGGCCATTGGCGAACACTCTAACCGCTATTTATATATAGTGATGCAAAAAATGTCAAATTTTTGTTTAAAAAGAAGGCATTTGATGGTTGCTTGTTAGGTTTCATGGCATATTAATTTTTGTCGGTTATTTGAAGCCAAATCCTTTATATATATATATATCAAATATATTATTTCTAAACATATGTTATTGCTAAGATTTTTAACAGGCCTAAGTTCTTTTTTTGTACAATTAAATAGTTTCATTTATTTCTATCAAACACGAATAATCCTATTTACTATTAATCAAGTATTGCTACGTATCACTAACAATTCAATTAAACATCAGTCATTCGTTTACTCTCAGTTAAATGATCAAAAAGTTATATTTCAAAAAATAGAGTACAGTTCAAATGTCAAACTGTTCTATTTGACCCATAGAGAGGAGCCTATCGTGTGCTACCACTTCGTATCAGAGTGAACCTGAGAGCGATGACAATGAAGGGGAACTCCGTATTCCCCAAGGCTCCAGCATTACTGAAGCTTCACCATCAGATTGTTTAGTGTCATATAAGGACACTCATTGGGGAAGCTTTACTCCTCTGCAGAGATGCAGTTGGTGTATTCTGAAGCCACAGCCGACTAGGCCAGATGGCATTTGTGGGATATTAAAGCACTAACGCATTTCTTTCTACAGCAAGTGCTTGAAAAACCTCTTTTCCTATCGTTGATGTAGCATACTTGCTGTTACCTTTATTATCATCCTTGTCAGGTTCTAAGAACTGTTCAGTTTGTAAAAGAAGCATTTGGATGGAAAGGATACAATATCCATTAAGGTATAAAAAGTACAAACAGAGCTGTCAGCTGTGGAAATGAAGGGTCGAGTATTTGGGTGTGGCCTTCGTCTAGATCGGTTCCTTGTCTTCAACAGAATATATCTTTTCCTCTTTCTTTTTTTTTTCTTTTTTTTTTTCCTTCAAATATTTCCTTCTTTGATTTCGTTTCTCTCCATTCTTCCATTTTGTGTGTGTGTTTACACATCAGACTATTGTTGGTATTTCTTTTGACCTATTGTTTTGTTCTCCCCTTCTGTTGAGTGCATTGCGCAGCGTGATTTTTTCTTTCGGACAAGCCCTTCCATTCATCATATTCCTATCCACAATCGATCCTGTCAGATCACTGCAGTTTCGAACATCACCATCCGGAAGTTTTTTCATTTATCAAATCACAGCGAGCTCCATTACTTCCTCTCAATTTTCGCAACAAAAGAACACACACACACACACACACACACACACACACATATATATATATATATATATATATATATATATATATATATATATATAATAATACAAACTTGGAACCTGAAAGTGATACAAATAGAAGATGGTGACCTTCAAACTGTCCCAAAAGTGTGTAAATGAGACTATAGGAACTGGAAATCAGAGTAAGAAACAAGACCATAAGATTGGCTTGAATACTAAGAAGAGTCCTGGAGACCTAAGGACACAGACTCTATTGAAAAATCACAAATTAAAATTGATAGTTGTTCCATGTTGAGCACTTGGAGAATTTGGCGGAAAGCAATCAATCTCAATGTGTGCTGGACTGATGCAGTTATATTTTCTTTATCTGGTAATGTCAAAGTGTTTAATACATCAGTGGGTTCTTTTTCACAAGGATCATACAAACCAGAACCATCTGGTAATAATATCCCTGAATGTACAAAACTAAACCACACTAGGAAAAAGTTTTATAAGGCGAACAGATTGAAGGAACTATTTTTAAAAATAGCTCTCAAAAACATTATCAACTTCTTAAAAATAATTGGCCTCCTATTAAAGATATAGACTATGTTACCAACACCTTCGGCCATCAAGTTTATACAAACAAAAAGCTTTGACATTTATATATACACACACATACATATCAGAATTTAACACTCAATAACCCTTGATAGGTCAATTCACCATAAAACCCAACCATCTCTAACCTAAACATTTGCATTTACAAATCATATATATATGTGTAAAAAGGCTCTGGCATTAAATAACATATAGAGGTTGATATGCCATTAAAATCAACCAACCAACAAATTAAAATTGTTGTGCAAATCCTTGCAAGGACGGTTGTTTGTTTGTTTGTTTGTTAGGCTTTTATAGCATATCAACATTTGAAGATTATTTTATGCCAAATTCATTTTTATACAAATAAACAGTTCTATTTCAAACAATTTAGTTGAACATAATGACACAGTTTAGTAGTCAAAATATTTCTATTTCAAGCTATTCAGTTAAGTCAAAAAGTTCTAAATCAAAAATTCAGTTTTACGTAAGTACAGTTTCAATGCCAAAAACAGTTCTATATCAAACAATTGAGTTTAGCATACAGTGACAGTTCCGAACAATACAGTTTAGTATAAATACTCAGTTGAAATGTCAAAACAGTTCTTTTTGAAACCATTCAGTTTACCATAAGTACACAGTTTAGCTCTATTTGATCCATAGATAGGACCCTATCAGGTGCTACCACTTCGAGACGGAATAAACTTGGAAGCAATGGCAATGAAGAGGTACTCGCGATTTCCCAAAGCTCCTGAACCTCACCATCAGATTGCTTTGTGTTTTTACCCCTCTGCAAAGAAATCGTCAGTACAACCCCAGCTGACCGGGCAACGCAAGGATGGTGAAACCAATTGTAATTGGCGCTCTTGATACAGTCACAAAATGATTTGTACAGGAACTGGAGGACTTAAAAAATAACAGAATGAGGGGAAACCATCCAAACTACAGCATCAGAAAGATCAGCAAGAATACTGAGAAGAGTCCTGGAGACTGAGGAGACTTACTGTCACTCAAACTCCAGTTGCCCAGTCGGCTAAGGCTGTAGAATACACTGGTTGCTTCTCTGCAGAGGGGTAAGGCCCCAACCAACGAGTGTCCTGTATATGACACTAAACAATCTGATGGTGAGTTTCCAGCAATGCTGAATAATAATAATAATAATAATAATAATAATAAGAAGAAGAAGAAGAAGAAGAAGAAGAATATGGGAAATAAGACACACTAAATTCTCTGGGACTTAGAGATGCAAACAGATAACCTAATCTCAGCCAGAAGACCAGACCTAGTAATAAGAGAAAGAATAGTGGAATTTGACCTCTCGGTGGACCACAGAAATCAAAGAAGACGAAAAACGATACAAGTACTCAGACCTGGCCAAAGAACAAAATTAGCTCTGGAACATAAGAGTGACGTTGATACCAACTGTAATTGTTGCGCTCGGAACGATCTCAAAAGGCTTGGTACGGGACCTGGAAGAGTTGAATAACAGAGGGCGAGCAGAAACAATCCAAAGTAAAACATGATAAAACCCGCTAGAATACTAAGAAGAGTCCTGGAGATTTAAGGATATTGAGGTCACATAGACTCCTGTAAATAACCATTAACTAAGCCTGGTGTGAAAAACCCATTAGAAATAATACAAGGGACGCAAGTACCCGAATGGATGACCAAAGGAAAGACTACATTAATCCAAAAGGACCCAGGCAAAGGAACTGCTCCAAACAATTACAGACCAATAACCTGCCAACGAATGATGTAGAAAATACTAACAGCACAAATAGGGGAAATATTTACAACTCGCTAACAAGCATCGGATTGTTCCTGACGAACAGAAAGGATGGCACAATGGATCCAGAGGCAAAGCAGAGTTACTCTACATAGATCAACACATCCTAAATGAGAGCAAGACAAGACGGAAAAATCTTGCTATGGTCTGAATTGACTATAAAAAGGCATATGATATGGTTACACAAAGCTGGATGATACACTCTCAAAATGTACAAAATATCATATGAAGTCATAAACTTCATCGAAAAGACCATGCAAACCTGGAGAGTGGAACTGACTGCAGGAGGAAGAAGCTTAGATGAAACAAAGATCTAAAGAGGGATTTTCCGAGGAGATGCACTATCACCCTTACTATTCATAATAACCATGATGCCACTTAACAATATACTCAGAAAATGCACAAATTCAGCAGATCGCAAGAGAAGATCAATCACCTAATGTACATGGATGACATTAAACTATTTGCAAAAAATGAAAAAGAACTGGAAACTCTCATACACGTGGTTAGAATATACAGTCAGGACATAGGAATGGAATTTGGGATAGAAAAATGTGCCATGCCCGTCATGAAAAGTGACAAATGACATACGACTGACGGAATGGAACTACCAAATCACGTCAAAATTAGAACGCTCGAAGAGGAAACCCACAAATACTTGGATATCTTGGAGGCTGACACCATCAAACAAGTGGAAATGAAAGACAAGATCCGGAAAGAATATCACAAGAGAACTAGAAAGCTACTTGAGACAAAACTCTCCAGCAGAAACCTTATCAAAGGAATAAATACCTGGGCTGTGCCCCTCATTAGATATTCGGGACCCTTCCTCAAGTGGACCAGAGATTAACTAAAACAAATGGATCAAAGAACAAGAAAACAAATGACCATGCATAAGGCATTACATCCCAGAAACGACGTCGGCAGACTATATGTATCTAGAAAAGAGGAAGGAAGAGGACTTGTCAGCATCAAAGACAGCGTTGACACATCGATACAACGGCTCGAAGACTACATAGAAAAACACGAACGAGGACTAATTACAGCCATCAGGAACGATACGGACAATACGATAGATGATAGAATGACAACAACAAGGAAACAAAAATGGGAGGAAAAACAAATCTATGGCCGCTTTAAACGAGTAATAAACAACATCTCACACCAGAAAACATGGACCTGCCGAAGGAAAGGAAACCTTAAGAGAGAAACGGAATCACTTCTAGTGGCAGCACAGGACAACGCCATAAGGATCAATCTATCAAAACGAGAATAGATTAGACGCAACAAAACAGTAAATGTAGGCTATGCGGTAACAGAGACGAAACGATCAATCACATAATAAGCGAATGCAGCAAATTAGGACAGAAGGAGTATAAGGCGACACACGACTGGGTCGGCAAGGTGATCCACAGGGAAATGTGCAAGAAACTGAAATTTGACCATACCAACAAATGGTATATGCACAACCCAGCACCTGTCCTAGAAAATAACACGCATAAACTTCTATGGGACTTTAACATACAAACGGATCACCTAATCCCGGCCATATACCAATTGTGATTGGTGCTTTTGGCACAGTAACTAAAGGATTATTAAAGGGCCTGGATGACTTGGAAGTTGGCGGCTGAGTGGAGACCGTTCAAACGACAGAATTATTGAGAACGGCCAGAATACTGAGAAGAGTTCTGAAAACTTGAGGAGATTGCTGACACTCAAACTCCAGTGAAAATCCATGAGCTAATGCTGATGTGAAAAGCTTTAAAGGGTAATAATAATAATAATAATAATAATAATAATAATAATAATAATAACTGTGGAGCATGCAGGTGACAATTATGCCAATTGTAATTGGTGCGTTTGGAACAGTAACTAAAGGATTACTAAAGGGATTGGAAGACTTGGAAGTTGGCGGACGAGTGGAGACCATCCAAACGACAGCTTTATTGAGAACGGCTAGAATACTGAGAAGAGTCCTGGAGACTCGAGAAGAATTGTTGTCACTCAGACTCCAGTGAAAAACCATCGGATGTCGCTGATGTGAAAAGCTCTAATGAGTGAATAATAATAATAATGATATAAATAAATGAAAAATGAGAGTGACAGTGATTCCTATTGTAATTGGCGCGCTCGTTACAGTCACATAAAGAATTGGTACTGGGATTGGGTGACTTGGAAATAAGAGGACTAGTGGAGACCACCCAAACAACAGCATTATTGAGATTGGCCAGAATAATAAGAAGAGTCCAGGAGATGTGAGGAGACTTGCTGTCTCTCAGACTCCAGTGAAAAACCACCAACTTACGATGGTGTGAAGAACTTCCGAATGAGTAAAAAAAAAAATGATAATGGAACGTGAAAGTAAGGGTGATATCAATTTTGAGTAGTGCGCTCGGTACAGTCAGTAAAGGATTGATAAAGGGCCTGGAGGTGCCCGTGGTGTAATGGTTATCGTCGGGAATGTAAGGGAAACTAACACAGAATACTTGGGCTTGGCAAAACAAAGTCCATTTAGACTACAATGACATCATCATCATCATGTCGCGCCGCCTGCGCGGATATCCCTGACCGTCTCTCGCCATTTCTCCCTATCATTCATCGCCTCCGGCAGGTCTTCAGGATTACAACCCGTGTCCTCACATAGCTGCTGTATGTAAGTTCGTGCTGGTCGTCCCACTCTTGCACATCCATGAGTGGGGGTCCACAGGAGTACATCGCTTTTGAGCTCGTCCTTGCTTCTCCAGCAGTGTCCTGCGTGTCTGGTTCGTCGAACTTGTATAGTTTTTGTGATGGGGGGCAAGTGTCCGTATAGTTGGAGTCTCGTGGGGTGTTGTCGCCAGGACTTGTTTAATACTGCTCTCAACATTCTTGTGTAATTTCCGTCCAGCCTCCTCTCCAGCCGCTTCGTAAGCGTCCATGTGGTGCATCCATATAGCAGTATCGACACAACCGCTGCCTGGAAGAAGCTGCGTTTCATTTTATCTGTTAGGTCCGACTTCCATATGATCGAGAGCCTATCGATAGCTGTCCATGCCTTCGTCAGTCGTGTGTCGATGTCCTTCTCGGTTGATGAGACGCTGCTTCCTAGGTAGGTGAATTTGTCGACTAGTTTCAGAGAGGCTCCGTCTAGTGTGGCAATGTTGCCTGTTTGGTTGTAACACATATATTCGGTTTTGTTTGCATTGACATGTAGGCCAATGCCAGCTGCAGCTCGTTCCAGACTATGTAGTAGTGTCTCTGCTTGATTAGGCGTATTCGCTAGTAACGCCAAGTCATCAGCGTAGTCGGCGTCCGTGATTGTTTTTGCGGGGTACCTTTTGCTTCTTCTCTTAGTCAGCTCATGTCCCAAAGTGTAAAAGATACATAAACTGATCTACAAAACCAACAGTCCTATAGCAACGGTTAAAAACTTACATTTTTCCGGTGTAGGGAAATGATCCACGAGGGATAATTTCATCTAATAATTTCTAGTTTCATTTAAAACGTTAAACGTTTGAGATTCGTAGTCACAACTTGCTTTTCAAAAACGAAAACTATCGATGACTCAACCCAATATATGCCGCTAGCGTAATGCAAAGCTCTTCGAAAGAAATGAGCACTCTGGTAGTCGATAGGGTATAAAAAATGTAAACAAAAGGCTGCTGCTGCTGTTGCTAAAATAAATACCTTAAAATTCCCTTAGCTAACGTGGTCCGCTTGGTGACCGAAAGGTCTGAAACTTAGTCTAACGTAAAGTTGGACGGGTTTCGATCACGGCTTCGAGCGTCCTGCGTGTCTAGCTACACTGAAGAGTTCTGATAGAACGAAACACTCTGTCTGTGGATTACACTATATATATATATTTAACAGTTGAATCTTCCGATATAGCTTCTTTTCCGCTGTTGCTGTCTGAAAACGTATGAATAATTATAGGCAAGTTGATGCATAATCAAATCATTAACCGAATTTTTTCTCTTCTCAACGAATAATGGATTTATGTATTGTTGTTATCGAAAAGAAAATAGAATTAGGTTTGGTTTGGGTAGGTTTTATGCTATATCAACCATTGTAAGTTATTCAATGTCAAATCCTGTTTTTTTTTTTCATATATACTAAATATACGATTACTAAATACATTTTGTAGATAGATTTTTAAACGTGCCTGAGCTCATTTCGTTTGCACACATGTAATATAATGGCCGAGGGATTTCGTTTTATACCTTTGGATTTAGTTAGGTTGAGAACCTTTCGGCTCAGTGCATGGGTTACTTAGGTGCAACATAAACACAGGTGTTCACGCGCGGACGCGGAGCGGACGTGTCACTCGGAGATGTCACAATAGCCCAGATGAGAAACGGGGGCTACAGAGTGCGGGTGACGTCACACACCGGAAGCGCACGGAGGGTTTGGGGAATTTTGAAGAAAGTTAGTAGAGTTGAGATTAGACACCGGACGAGAAGGGTTGACTTTTGCTAGCTCGCGAGGCCTTGTGGCGGGTGCCGCACGAGATGGGGGTGCAGATAAAAAAGCTAGAATAGAAAGAATGTGTATCTCTCTTCCTTATGTCGAAACCTTTAACTCAAAGGTAATAAAAGGTTTCCTACCTGAACAAAGAAGTCGTAAGTGTTTTTCGTGTTTCGAGATTTCTATGTTCTATGTTATATATATATGTATATATAAACATTATATGTCCATTTTGCATTTCCATATCAGGCTATGGTACACACCGACGAATGGTTTGAGGTATTGCTACCTAATACGAATAATTCCTTTAAGATGCAATTTCTAGCAATTCAATTTAGAATAGGTCAACAAAGTCAAATAGTTCCAATTATTACTATGTCTCATTAACAATTCATCTCGAACGGTTTAAAGTAAAGTTACCAAATTTAACATACATACTTGCTGAACAATTAAACAGCAGCGATTTATTTACACACAGTTAAATGATCGAACAATTCTATTTCAAACAATTCAATTTAACATGAGTCATTTGTTTGCACTCAATTTTATAGTTGAACAGTTCTGTTTGACCGATAAATTGGACCCTATCAGAGTGAACCTGGGAGCAATGGCAATGAAGGAGTACTCCGCATTCCCCAAAGCTCCATCATTACTGGATCAACACCATCAGATTGTTTAATGTCATAAACTGGACATTCGTAGGGGAAGTTCTTAACCCTTTGCAGAGGTGCAGTCGACGTATTCGCCAGCCTCAGCCATAAGGGCGAAAGAGAATTAGCTTCTATATTTTCACAACAGGAAAACTCATAGATTTAATTTCAATGCAAATTTTTAAACAGTTACATGGTTTTATATATTCCGGGGAATACAAATCATTTCATTACATTTATATTGTTTTAAGTATTCGAATGTAATACTAATAATTTGGTATATGGTTATATTGTTTCAAGTATTCCGTTGTAATACTAATAATTTTCAAACGGATCTATTTGACCTATACATTAAAGGACACATAGCGTGGCAGTTGTAGGCGTTGGCTCTCTAAGCTTCTAAGGAGACAATCACCTGGGGCTTGCGGGTTCAATCCTGACTGCAGGCGTGTGACAATACAAGAATACTTATCACTTGTGCCCGATTGTGGCTGGCGGAGTCGGTGCAGGCGGTCCCCGGGGATTCAATAAAGGACGTAGTTCGAAGTTCCTTGAAGGTTCCTGTGTTCGACAATGCCGGAGGATATATCGGCCGAAAAGTTGTAGAAATAACAATAAATAGTCCGAAAACCCTTAGTAATAAGAATATATATATATACATTACACTCTAAATGTAATACTATTCCTGATCAGAATGGACCTGTGATAAATTGCGGTCATCGAGGATAGACACATGTGAAATGAAAATTTAAGGAAAATAATTTTTAGTACATCAAATGATAATCGATTAAATGAACTCCATTCATTTTTATAAAAAATATCATCAGTATTTGTCTTTCTCAATAACAACTTAATGAACGTGCAAAAATTCATTGTTGGTTAAATGATTTTTATAGTTTTTTTTTACATTTTTATAGTTGCTTTTTTTTTTCAATTTTTCTATTGTCTGTCTGTTTTCTTTTCTTTTCTTTTCTTTTTCTTTTTTTTTTTTTTTTTTTTGCTTTTTTTAGAAATTTCCTCTCTCGTCGATTTTAGCACTCGTAATACATAAATATTACACACAGAGAGACACAAACACATATGGAGAGACACGCATGTATATATATATATATATATATATATATATTTATATATGTATATATTTATGTATATACATGTATATATATATATATATATATATATATATCATCATGTCGTGCCACTAGCACGGATATCCCTGACCCTCTCTCGCCACTTTTCCCTATCGTTCATCGCCTCTGGCAGGTCTTCAGGGCTACATCCCGTATCCTCACATTGCTGCTGAATGTATATTCGAGCTGGTCGTCCTGCTTTTGCCCAGCCATATGTGGGGGTGCATAGGAGTACATCACTTATGAGCTCGTCCCTGCTTCTCCAACAGTGTCCTGCATGTCTGGTTCGTCTAACTTGGATACATATATATATATGACTAATTACACTTATGAAATTATAAAACTGGATTTCTGTACTGGTAATACTCGTTCAAATGCTCGTTCAATTGACAAAATGAAATTCAGTCGTGAGTTTTTAACACTGTTTCTATCATTATCCTATTTCATACTTAAAAAATATTGCGATATGGCAACGCATTTTCTTCCTGACAGCACCATAATGATTTTACTAACTAAATTTTGATTATATATATCATCATCAGCAGCAGCAGCATCATGTCGTGCTGGTAGCACGGATATCCCTGACCCTCTCTCGCCACTTTTCCCTATCGTTCATCGCCTCAGGCAGGTCTTCTGGACTACATCCCATATCCTCACATAGTTGCTGAATGTATGTTCGTGCTGGTCGTCCTGATTTTGCACGGCCATGTGTGGGGGTCCACAAGAGTATTCACTTATGAGTTCGTCCCTGCTTCTCCAGCAGTGTACTGCATATCTGGTTAGTCTAAGTAGTATAGTTTTCGTGATCCTATTTACCCAACCCCTCCGCTCGGGCAGGATATGACACGAGGTCAATTTTTAAAGCGGAGTTTAGCAGGTTTGAATTCAGAGTTTTCCTTCTCCTAGACTAGTTGCCTCACGAAGGCTGAAGAACCTAGTCTGCCCTACTATTTACCCATAGCTGGAGGGAGAATAATTGGATTCATACCTTTTCCAAGGGTATTAGTGCTATGTGAAATGCAATCAGTCTTGCCCAGGAATTGAACTCGTATCGCCGTGTCCATATCCCGTGACGATAACCATTACACCACGGGCACCTCCTTAGTTTTCGTGATAGGAGGCAGGTGGCTGTACAGTTGGTGTCTTGTGGGGTGTTGCCGCCAGGGATATATATATATATATGTATATATATATATATATATATATATATATATATATATATATATATATACTGTAACACAAAAGGAAGAAAATTCATAGTACTGTTACTGTGCTATTATAAATTTGTTTCGACGAGTTAACTTAAGAGGCGGAGTAAAACTCGTCGAAATAAATTTATAGTGGCACGGTATCTATACGTCGAGCTTTCTTTGTTTATGGTACAGACATATATGTAAGCGTTTTTTATGTATACCGAGATAGATCGGTTTGGTTTGGTTTGGTCTGCTTTGCTTTTATGGTATATAAACCTTTGTAGATTATTTAACGCCAAATCCATTTTTATGTAAATAAACAGTTCTATTTCAAACAATTCAGTTTAGTATGAGCACATAGTTTGTCAAAAACATTTCTATTTCAAACTATTCAGTTTATTCAAGCAGTTATATATAACAATTAAGTTTAGTGTAAGTACAGTTTCAATTTCAGTTCAATTCCATATAATTCAGTTTAGCATATTCAATTCCATATAATTCCATGTAATTCAGTTTAGCACGCAGTTTAAATGTAAGTACAGTTTAATTGTGAAAAACATTTCTATTTCGAGCTATTCACTTTAGTAAAGCAGTTCTAATTCAGCTAATTCAGTTTAATACGAGTACAGATTTTGTTAAGACACAGTTAAATGTCAAAATAGCTCTATGTTAAGCAAATCAGTTTAGTGTAAGTACTGTTTCAATGTCAAAAAACAGTTCTATTTAAAATAATTCAGTTTAGCAGAAGCACCCAGTTTTAAATGTAAGTACGGTTTAATTGTCAAAAACATTTTTATTTCAAGCTATTCGGTTTAATCAAACAATTCAGTTTAGCATAAGTATGCCGTTAGTTCTATTTAACCCATAGATATGGCCCTATCAGGTGCTACCACGCCGGGCCAGAGTGAACCTAGAAGCAATGGCAATGAAGGGGTGCTCCGTATTACCCAAGGCCCCAGCATCACTGAGACCTCATCATCAGACTATTTAGTGTCATATCCAGGACACTCATTGGGGGGGGGTCTTACTCCTCTGCAGAGGTGCAGTCAGTGTATTCTACAGCCCCAGCTGACTGGTCAAAGATAGATCTGTATACTTATTGCCATACATGTACATGTTGAAGAATCATATGAAGTTTCACATATATTCTATATATGAATATTCCAAACTCTTAGTCTCTGGACACAATTGATATAACCGATTTATATATATATATATATATATATATATATATATATATATATATATATATTATTGACAAAATACTACTGATAGATCACTGATTACCTTGACAGGAATAAAGCTCATGCGTGAGGAAAAGGAAATTTTGTAAAACAAGTAAACACAGACACTCCAAACATATATATTTTTTCTTTTCAGACACACACACACACACACACACACACACACACACACACACACACACACACACACACACACACACACACACACATTACGATTTTTTGTTTGAGTATGATCTTCAGATAGATAGACAGGTAAACACACACACACACACACACACACACACACACACACATATATATATATATATATATACGTATGTATGTATGTATTTAATTTTTTCCTTTACCATGTTCAGGAAGAGACTCATAGTCAATTTCTAAATGAATCGCAGAGTCTGTGATTCTTCAAGACTGGTTTCTTTGCCGAAGCTAATGACCCTATTCTGTTCAACTGTTTACGAATAGATAGGGAGAGAAGAATTTATGCCGTTTCAATAATAACTTAACCTTTGGACACCAGAGCTCCAGAGCCTAAATTTACCCTCTGTGGTTTCAACGCAACCTTCCTCCTAGTTTATCGGCGCAACTGTGTGTAGAGGGGATTTAAAAGTATTATTGGTATGCTAATGTTACATGTTCAAAGAATTAATGACTTTTCGAATTTTATTATGTCGACAATTAAGACTTTTTCCTTCTCCTAAACTGGTTGCATTATCGATTGCAAAAGAACCCAGTCTACCCTACTATTTACCGATAGCTGGGGTGGAGAGAAGAGAAGGATATATGATATTCTTAATAATAATGAACGTGCAAAATTTATTTTCGGTAAAAGTTTTTTTTTATTGTTACTTTTATTCCTATTTTTTCTCTGTTCTTTTCTTGTTTTTTTTTTTTTTTGTTATTAGTTATTGTTTGCTTGTTTGTTTTATTTTTTTTTTGTTTTGTTTTGGTTTTTTTTTTTTTTTTTCTATATCGTCGACTTCTGCACTGGTAATGAATAAATGTCTGATATTCAAAAATATTCTTATCGATCCCATCTGTTTTACACTTCGGGTATTTTCTTCTCGTCTGCTTCGTTTATTCAAAACTTCTTGAATGGGATTGCTTTGCACGGCTTCATTAGACCAAATGAGATCTGTTCTTCCTTTTCCCGTTCTTTGTCTGTGTCTTCTTATCTTCCTTGTCTTTTCCTTATCTTTCATTGCTTCTGATGTTCACACATGTATTTCTTTTCTTTTCTCTTCTTTTTTAATGTCATTAAGTTTGTCGTTTCTATTAAAGTTTAGGAGGCTTTGATTTCCAAGGTTTCCGCTGTGAATAACGCTTCTGACTTCTGCGTATAAAAACTTTACCTCTTCTCAGATTAGAGGGATCTAGTAAATATTTCCACTCACGCACACACACACACACATATATTCATATTCATTTATACATAGTGTTTTAGGAAAATTGATATCATTTCATCTCATAATTTGATTGATTCCCGATCAAATTATCTCAAATTCTAACAGCTTATGTAAAAACAAATTCTAATTTTATCTTTAATATTTAAAAACCATTTCTTTTCCTATAGGTGACATTTTCATATCTGCAAAGATGAGCATAAAATACTTAAATTTGAAATGATTTGAACGAGAGAGAAGATAAATTTTTACAATACAACTATCTGCATTCTGATGGCGCTAGACATCTAGCGAAATATGCCAATCTCATTTTAAAAACTGTCTTGCAACTTTTTCCTCTCTCTCTCTCTCTCTCTCTATATATATATATATATATATATATGTGTGTGTGTGTGTGTGTGTGTGTGTGTAACGTAATTGGACGGGTCACAGAAAATTGAATGATGGGCACTTCTGGTGGTGTAACGGTTAGCAAGCTGGACTAGCAAACCTACACGAGTGAGTTCGAGTCTCATTGGGCGCCCCATTCATTCGGCCTTGTGCCACATCGAAGCAAAGAGCTTTGTAAATTAATATAGGCGCCTCTGGTGGTGTAATGGTTAGCAAGCTCGACTAGCAAACCTACACGAGTGAGTTCGAGTCTCATTGGGTGCCCCTTTCATATGGCCTTGTGCCACATCTAAGCAAAAAGCTTAGTAAATTTCCACAGAAAATTGAATGAATAGATAAATAAAGCATACAGTAGTCACCGAATAACAAGCCCGAGGCACTCGTGGTAATTAAAAATGACTTGGGAGGACTGGAGGCCCGAGGATCGTATGCGCATGTACGAGCGGAAGCAGATATGTCTCTACCCCAGACTCGACAGGTGTAAGTGAGGGGATGATGCGAGAAAGTGAAGACCTCTGAAGAAAACGAGCCACAAAGATGTACGGAGAAGAAAGTTTACGATATCCAAGTTGGTGGTGGGGGGCGTTCCAAAGTGGGGGTAAGACCCAGCGGACATGCATGTTAAAATCAAGAAAAATTTTAATGTCTATGTCCGCTCTCTCTTTCCCACTATGATATGTTGCTTACAATTGTCCAGTAGAAGTTGTTGTCGCATGTTTCCATACTCCCTTTCTTTCTCCCAGCGACTATTTGCTTCCTGGTAGTAAATAAACCTTTGCGTGGTTAAACAGATTTTCGTATTCGTCAACTTATTACAACGACGGGTTCACAACAGGGTCGAAAAATCCCTTTAGGACAGCAATGGCACACACACACACACACACACACACACACACATACACATATATATGTATATATATATACATATTTATATATATAGAGAGAAAGAAGAAAAGTCAACGTAAAAACGTTTCGGTTTTAGTAAACCTTCATCAAGATTTTAAGATGGTGAAACAAGTGTTGATAGAACACCGATTGATATTTTCCTACATCTATCATTGTTCTATCAACATATTCTCTCTGTATCTCATTAGCTTCGGTAAAGCAACCAACTTAGGAGAATAAAAGACTCTTTAATTTATTTAGGAGTTGACTATGAGTCGTATCCTGCTCATGATGAAAGTAATAGGTAAATACATTCATACATAGATACGCACATATATATATACAAAAATATATGTGTGTGTGTGTGTGTGTGCATATGCATGTGTATGTGCTTGTGTACACGTGTGTGTGTGTGTGTGTGCATATGTCTGTCTGTCTATCCATATTTATCGACCCTTCCGCTCGGGCAGGATATGACACAAGGTCAATTTTTAAGTGGAGTTTAACAGGTTTTCATTCAGAGTTTTCCATCTCCTAGACAAGTTGCCTCACCAAGGCTGAAGAACCCAGTCTGCCCTACTATTTACCCATAGTTGGAGGGAGAATAATTGGATTCATACCTTTCACAAGGACATTAGTGCTATGTGAAATGCAATCAGTCTTGTCTAGGATTTGAACTCGTGTCGCCCTGTCTATTTCCGACAATCATTACACCGCAAATGTCTGTCTATCTGAAGATCCTTGCCAAACAAAAAGATTCATAAAAAGAGATGAGACCTTAATTCATATATATATATATATTTGTGTGTGTGTGTGTTTCTTTCTCTCTCTCTCTCTCTCTCTCTCTCTCTCTCTCTCTCTCTCTAAAATAGACATTTTTAATATAATAGCGGAGGGATTTCGTTTTATATATCTTGCATTTCGGTTTAGTTAGGCTGAGAACCTTTCGCTTAGCGCATGGGTTTAGTTAGGTGCAACATTAACGCAGGTGTTCACGCGCGCGCGGATATGTCATTCAGAGATGTCAAAATAAAAATCCCGGATAGAAATTGGGACCAGGGTATTTGGGTTACGTCACGGACCGGAAGCGTTGGCTGAGATTTAAGAAAAAGCAGTTAGTTGAGTTCCGGCCTCGGAAGAAGAAGGTTGACTTTCAGAGCTGGGCGAGGCCAGACGACTTTGTGTGCTACGGGCGCCGCGCGTTGGTTGGGTTGAGAGCTGACGATGTAAAAGCAGTCAGCATAGAAAGATTGTGTCTCTCTCTCCTCATGTTGAAAAACCTTTAAACTCAAAAAGGTGTATAAAAGTTTCGTACCTGAACCAATTTCATCAATTTCGTGTTTTTAGATTCCCTATGTCTATTTCACACATCCGTATATTGTGGGTATGTAACATATTTGGATATCTGTGTCTACTTGTTTTGTAACGTAATGGCCAATGGATTTCGGTTCATGCCTTTGAGTTTAGTTAGGCTGAGAAGCTTTCGGCTCAGTACATAGGTTAACTAGGTGCAAACCTTGATGTAGGTGGTAACGCACGCGCGGGGCAGACGTGCCACTCAGAGATATCACAATAGCCGGAGATGACAGAACGGGGTGACAGGGTGCGGGTGACGTCACGCACCGGAAGCGCGCGGAGGTTTGTGGGAGATTTAAAGAAATTTAGGGAGTTGAAAACTAGACGCCGAACGCGGAGGTTCGACTTTTGGGGCTCGCTGAGGCGAGACGAATTTGTGCGCTATGGGTGCCGCACGAGATAGGGGCCAGATGAAGAAGCCAGCATAAAAAGATTGTGTCTCTCCTCCTTATGTCGAAACCTTTAACTCAAAGTTAATAAAAAGGTTTCGTACCTGAACAAGTAGTCGTTACGTGTTTTCGAATTTCGAGATTCCTATGTTCTTTATGTGTTCTACGTTATGTATATATGTAATGAACGTCCCATGTACATTTCGCAAATAGCCGTATTTACCTATAGTACAGTTTTACAATTTTTTCCCCTATCTATCGTGCATGCGCTGTAATTGTGTAAATGTCGGCAATGATCTGTCAGTAGAATTTTGTCTATTATTATACGTTTTAACGTTGACTTTCCTCCATAATAAATTCATCACTTTTGGATTCCTTTTGTTTTTCTATTTTTCTCCACACGGTCTGATTCATTTCCATTATTTACTTCCATATATACATATATAAAATGTACATTTGACGTGGCATATCCATTAGTCTATGAAAGATAATGCTCTTACAGAACATTTTACATTCCTTTTCGTTTAGCATATCAACTCCCGTAAAAAGAAAATTTAAATCATTTAGAACTTTCTATAAAAATTCTTTTTACTAAAAACAATTTTCTTCACATGATGACATGAAGTCAAAGCAAGTTGATATCTATAAAAAAACAACTTAAAAGTAGTATTCTTATGTATCTTATCTCTTTTGTTTATCCCCCCTATCGGGGGTATTGAGCAATTACCTGAAAGAATTATCGGGTGCCACTCTGCAAAGCTCTTCTAATAAATTGAGCGTTCAGTAACCGTTAAGCGTATATGTAAAGAAAAGAGAAGTGATACATATGTGTTAAATTCCCATCGCTTACACTGAGCTTACCGTTGGCAGTACAGTAAGATATCTGGCTGACTATACGTCAGTTGGATTTCAATCGCTGCTTGAAGCATCTTGCGTGTGGAACCACACTGATGAATTCTGATTCAGCAAAACAGTCTTTCTGTGGATGACAATATATATATCTATATATATATAAGGGTCATTCAGGAAATAAGGTGAAATTTTCACTGAGCAGTTGCCAAAGGAAAACATTATTTATGGTAGCATCTTTTTCAATGAAATCAACAGTGATGATTCTTGTTTAATGACATATTGTTGTGTCGTGGTAAGGAAGAGATACGCAATGAAATAAAGATTTAATTATTTATTAACTGAAGTGGTACAGCCCAACAAATATTATAAGTTTCGCGTTGTGGGTGTTACGTCCGGAGTTGGTCCTACTACTGACCGAGATCTTGCAGAACCCTCGGGCTTAAGAAACACGACGTCTTTTATACCTCCGCGATACCGGAAGTCATGTGGTACAAGTCACTATACAACACATATCAACCTTCTGGTGTAGTCGTTATCGCCGTAGGAAATGAACACGGCGATACGAGTTCAAATCCTGGACGATACTGATTGCATTTCACATAGTACTAATACCCTTGGGAAAGGTATGAATCCAATTATTCTCCCTCCAGCTATGGGTAAATAGTAGGACAGACTAGGTTCTTCAGCCTTGGTTAGGCAACTAGTCTAGGAGAAGGAAAACTCTGAATTCAAACCTGTTAAACTCCGCTTAAAAATTGACCTTGTGTCATATCCTGCCCGAGCGGAGGGGTTGGTAAATAGTATCAACCTTCTTTGGTTATTTAATGCCGAATCCATTCTTCTCGAAGAACATAAGTGGTACTATTTCACCCATAGCTGGGTGGATAAGAGGGTTCATACCTTCCCTAATGTGTATTTGTCCGAAAGTGAACGTAATAGCGCAACTAGAGCTCGAACTCGCTTACTACGATTCTGCAGTCCAGCGCTTTAATCATTATACCACAAGGTTACTACTTTCAATAGCGATGAATTCTTTTCTTCTCCCACTTCCAAAAAAGGAACCGCTGACTCTCCCTCTACCACAATAGCACTAGCAAGCCCACGGTTTCGACCAATCCGATTCCAATAAGGTCAGTCCTCTTGCTTTCTGTCACCCTCCTGTTGGATGAACAAAAATATACTTTACAATACACTTCTCTGTCGTTCGAATAGCAAACCATTGATCTTCTCTCAGTGAACAAGTCTTTCTCCATAAAAGACTTTTGCAAGAACAGTGGTGGTACTATTTTACCCATGGCTAGGATGGATAAAGGGCTTCGTACTTTTTGCAAGGGTATAAGTTCAAAACGGAATATAACAGTGCCACCTGAGTTTTGGTGATGTGTCAGTAACAGACCAACCCAGAGCAGAACACTCATCAGGATTGGTGGCATGCAAACTGCACATAAGTACTTAAGAATTATCACTTGACCTCCACACATCCCAATCCACAATGGGCGGCCATTTGAAAAAGATAGGAAAAGTAAGCAAGCCGGGCGTTTGGTTTCTTTATACCCAAAGTGTGAAGAATGAATGAGATAGGATATTCATCGCCACAAGACTTATTTCAAGATAGAGAAATGACCCTTTTCTCTAGAATATTATAACTGATGACGAAAAATGGATCACTTATGAAAATGTTCAACGCAAAAGCAAAGAATTGTTAAGGCTGAATCGTAAAGGCGTAGGTAAATAAAAGAAAAGTTATGATCTACTTATGGTAAGATTAGTGTGCAATTTGTTTAAGGTATTTTTAACTGTAACTAGACACTCAATGCAGTTTTATACTCTCTCTACAGCAGCTACAAGGGCATGAAAGCCTTCTTAACTAAAGCCTCACAATAGGAAAAACTATGTGCTTCACTCTTATGACGCAAGACCACTTTCCGTGAGAATCACCGAGCAAAAAGCATTGAATTTAGCCTGGTTTGTTCTCCCCCATCCAACACAGTCACCAGACTTTGCACCAAGTGATTTCCATCTTTTTTTCTCTCTGCCAAATGCTGTGAATGACAAAAAGGTTTTCACGGGAAAATCAGGTGAAAGCGTTTATGGATAACTCCTCTGAGCTCGAAACTAGCTGAACTTGAGAGGAATCAACAAGCAAGCTTATAGATAAGAAAAACTCATTCAGAATAAGGGGAAAATATTTCCCTTTATTCTGAATGAGTTTTTGATTGAAATTAAGTCGCTGTTGAATTATTCCTGAACATCTTATTTTCAACTAAACCAGAAATTATTTAAGACTCAAGTCAGTATTTACCCAATACCTCCGGATGAGTCGGATATGATACAAGGTCAATTTTCATGCAGAATTTAACAGTTTTGTTTACAGCGTTTTCTATCTTCTTAAGCGGTTGCCATACCAAAGTTAAATTGCTCAGTCTGTAAGATATTTACCCATAGCTAGAAAGGAAACTCTTTAAGATGTATACCTTTGTTAAGGTTGTTGGTGTTATATAAAATTCCAACTGCCTTGTCCTGGTTTGGTCCAGCACCAAATGTGGTCCTATGCTGGCACGGCATCATTACAAAATATACTGCACGGTACCACTGTGACATTATCGCGATCATGATTACTAACACCGATACCAATGCCAAATTTTATACCGTTGTGCAAGACAACATTTGTGATACCAAATGTTATAATAAGAATTGATCTTATTCTAGTAACGGCACCAAATGCGGTATTATAGTCGTTAGTGTATTTTACTTTGGTCTTATCCTGATAACGGCGCTAAATGTGTTTCAAGGTAGTTTGATTATCAATCACTTCTGTGCCCACGTTGTGTTTGAAAGATCCACAGATTGGGAATCACACAATCCATCCAGAACTTCTTGCCACGGTGTAGGTGATTCGTTGGAATAAAGTTGCCTGTGTGTTGACAACTCAAAGACAAGAAGAACTCTCTATTAACAATTAACAATCATTTATTGGGACGAATTGGTGTAACGGTAATATGTCAAATATTTTAATAGAGAATTGTCGCTTTATTATCCTGATATACTGTTCGGTGTTCAGACTGCATACAATAGTACGAGAGAGAGAGAGAGAGAAAGAGAGAGAGAGAGAGAGAGAGAGAGAGAGAGAGAGAGAGAGAGAGAGAGAGAGAGAGAGGGAGAGATAGAGAGAATCTATAAGGGTCTATTAAATGCGACACAAAGAGACTCTCTGACCAAACTGACGTCTCCGAACGCCAACTTCTAACTGACAGCTGACAACTTTTTCGAAATGTGCTTATTCTTATATACTTTAATTCAGGATATCGTTAGGGTGATGTCATCTCGCTAAGTTATTGTGTAATCTCACACATGTACCCAAATTCACTGTTTTTTTATTACTCCAATCAAACTTGAGACAAGACATGAATCCATTTTGCTTATATTTGGTCTTCCTGTGCTGCTCGCTAGTGCACTCACTTGAACTTTCCAATTTGTCTTACATTTCCACTTAAAGCTTCTAGCTAACTTAGCAGCTAACTGACAAACTATCGGCTCGACCAAACCAGATAATAAAATTATTAATATAACCAACCATCATGGCAACTGGGTTATAGCCTTATCCAGGATTTGAACTCGTGTCCATGTACCACGACGGTAACCCGTACAAGATGAGCGTATATATATATATATATATATATATATATATATATGAGGATGGACTGAAAAGTTCACGTCAGTTTCCACCCACTCATTACTCTGTTTCTCTCTACCTCCCTCTTTCCATCTGTCTCAGTCACAAGACTGATTCATGGAAAATTCGAATTCTAAAATTTGGTAAACATCTTTTTTCTTTTCTACATTAAAAGAATTTGAGTGAATAGATAGGTACTATGCGACCAAAGCAAGGTGAAAAGTTAAAAAAATGTTAATTTTTCCTCCTTCACGCTTTCTCTCTCTCTCTCTCTCTCTCTCTCTCTCTCTCTCTCTCTCTCTCTCATTTTGTTCTTTCCTTCGGCCTCTGTAGACAATGAAAATCTTCACATGGTTTATTATCAAAAGCCAACGCAATGTGGAATGTCGCCTTGCATCTAGGCACCCACTTTGTCTTGAAAGCTGCCGAGTGGACGCGGCTTATCCGGATTAATGGAGTAGTAAATTCAACGGTCGCAAACGGCTAGCGTTGAAAGCATAAAAATGCCATGTTATTGAACTTGGCTGCGCCGGACCTGAAGCCATTTTGTATTATAAAATGGCGGCTAAACGTTCATTGGTATTCAGATACTGTAGAGATAGTCATTCCTACAAGAAACTATTGCATAGTCCGTAGAAAATTAATTAGCAAGATTTATCATTTCAGATCAACTTGAAAAATATTTTTAAAAAAAAGAAGGAAGTCTTAAACTCTACGGTTTAAAGTATCTACAACGAAAAAACCATCGGAAATACTTGTCGACTATAGACATAGTTCTGAGTTACAAAATAATCACGTCAGCCATAACTTAAACTGCTGTCACTGTCCGTGGTATCGAAGATGGTTGATTTGTACAGCATGTAAGGGAATTGCGTTCATTGTATATTTATATTTACACTCTTTGTGTTGATGTTTCTTTAAAATCTTTTTTTTTTGTATGCGATCCTGACGAATACGAATATTTTTGAAACAGATCTATTTGAACCATACATGAAACCCTAACAGGTACGACCAATCCAGCTCAGAGTGAACTTGGGGGTAATGGCAATAAGGAGGTATTCTACACTCCGTAGATCTTCTGAACTGGAGCCTTACCGTCTGATTGATTTTAGAAACAAACGTAAGGCATATTTTGGAGATGTATTGCCTTTTTGCAGTAAAATAAGTCAGAGTATTCATAGCCCCGTGCTGCTTTTGGAATCGTGTTGTTGCTGAGTACCGAAAGTTTAGAAATAAGATTCTGAACATAAAGCACACCACATGGAGGTGCCCGTGCTGTAGTGGTTATCGTCGTAGGAAATGGACACGGCGACACGTGTTCAAATCCTGGACAAGACTGATTGCATTTCACATAGCACTAATACCCTTGGGAAAGGTATGAATCTAATTATTCTACCTCCAGCTATGGGTAAATAGTAGGGCAGACTAGGTTCTTCGGCCTTGGTGAGGCAACTAGTCTAGGAGAAGGAAAACTCTGAATGAAAACCTGTTAAACTACGCTTAAAAATTGACCTTGTGTCATATTCTACCCGAGCGGAGGGGTTGGTAAATATGATAAAGCACACCACATAAAAGGAGACGGGGTAATTTAGAATTTCGGTGAGAAGAGGAAAAACCATTCCTTCACCGAGAACGTAGTTGTCTTAAGTTCAAAAATCTTCAGATCAATTCAGATATGGTTTTCTAAATTCTAAATCAGATTACCTCTTCATTGCCATCGCTCCCAGATCCACTCTGGCCTAGAATGGTAGTATCTGATAGGGTTCTGTCTATGGGTCAAATAGAACTGCTTGGCATTTAAACTGAAAGTAAACAAATGACTTATGCTAAACTGAATTGTTTTTAAATAGAACTGTGTGTAGATAAATGGCTGATGTTTAATTGAATTCTTTATCATATATAGCAATACTTGGAACCATTTAACTTTGTTGACTAATGCTAAACTGAAGTATTAGAAATGGAATTGTTTCATCATTTATCTATATATATCTGCAAAATGTGTTTACAAATCATATCTTTAGTATAGATGTATAAAAAGGATTTGGCATTAAATAAACACTAATGGTTGATACGCCATAAAACCAAACCAAACCAAACCTAATAAGTGCTGCTAATCCGTTTAAGATTGCAATCAATTAAGCTGGCTAATCCAAAAGGTAATATGAAAGGAACCATATAGGAAAAACTTCTTGATTATTATATTAATATGCTATACCTAAAAACCTACAACGTAGTCTGGATTTTTTATTCACGGAAACTGGTCATAGATATATCCCTCCCGCTATTTACAGATTTAAGGCCGAAATATACCAAGTGAACGATTTATGAGAGAATAAACAGTTGTCAAGAGTTTAACGTTTATAGCCTTCATCCCTTGGTGCTGACTTCTCGTATTACAAATGTAAATACATTTTAATGTCTTGATTTTCTTATTGACAAAAAAGAAGTTATAGGTAAAATAAAAAAGGGCTTGAAAAGCAATGATCCAACCTTTGTTGTCTGACTAGGAAGTAGGTGGAAGGATAAAGGGGATAAATCAAATTAGCTAACTTGGAAGACAAAGAAAATACGGAGTCCCTGTGGTGTTGTGGCCAACATGCTGGACTGTGACATCGAAGCGAGATCGAACACGAGTCACGCTATTACGTTCACATTCAGACAGATTCTCTTGGAAATGGTTCTAACCCTCTAACCCCCTCAAATTATGGGTTATATAGTACCACTATTGTTATTTATAAGAATGGTTTTGGCATTAAATAACCTACGAAGGTTGATATACCATTGAACTAAAAAAGCGAAATTTATCTATTTATTTATTTTCATATCTATATATCTACCTATCTCAATACCACGCTGTATTTGTCAGTATCTCTCTTCATATAATCATTACCCTTATCCACTGTTATGAATTGAATAGTACCATTACTGGTTGGTTTGTTGGTTAGTTGTTTTGTTTTACGGCATGTCAATTCTTTTCGGATCATTTAACGCCGAATTAAGCGATTTTAGTTTGGTTTAGTTTTATGGCATGTCAACCATTTTAGGTTATTTAATGCCAAATTCATTTTTATACATATAAAAAATATTATTTAAAAAAATCATCTTAGCATAGATATAAAGTTTAGTTCTATTTAAGTCACACATAGGACCCTCTCAGGTGCTACCACTACGGGTCTGAGTGGAACTGGGAGTGATGGCAATAAAGGAGTTCTCCAAAGCTCTAGCATTACTGAATCCTCACCATCAGATTGTTTACTGTCATATCTAGGACACTATTTGAGGGAGTCTTACCACTCTGCAGAGAAGCAGTCGGTGTATTCTGCAACCTCAGCCGACTAGGCCAAGTATCATGTCTGTTCTTTGATAAGGATGACTTTGGCATTAAATGTCCTTCGAAGGTCGATATGCCATTAAACAAAGAAACCAAACTAAGCCAAGAAAATATAGCATTTAGCATTATACTTACATTTTACATCAAAACCCGGCCTAATCCCTTCCGTATCACGCTTAAAAAAATGCCGACTGCATACTTTGCAGAGTTGTAAGAAATCCCAACCCCTCAAACAAATACGTGATCTTCTCTGTATAATTTTAAACTGCGTCCGGAAATGAAGCTAGACTTCTGTTTGATTTGAAGTTACTCTGTCGTTGCCATAACTGCAAACTTTACTCCGATTCACAGGGTCAAATTGACGTGTTTGAAAATTATTAATATCAGACAGAAATACTTGAAATCATATATCATTATTACGAATAGTTACATGAAACTATAATCGTTTAGAAACGATTTATCATTTGTCCTAATTTTTTTATTATTTTGAATGAAAAAGGATGGGTTTGATGGCGTGGACATATTTTAGTTTAAATTTTTTTACAAAATACAGAAAAGCTATTATAAATGGAATAGTGAATCAGTTAATAAAATCCATATTAATCTAATACAACTCAAACTGTCTTAACAAGTGAAAATACTTGCCTATTTCATCAGTTCCGGGTTTTTCGTTTACAATGAATTAATTCTAATTTCATTAATAAAAAATTTGTTACCATTGGTAATTAAAATTTAAATCATTATATTTTAATTTTATGTTTTCATTATTTTCCTTTTTTTAACCTACATTTTTATTTATATTGTCAAATATTCTTCTTTCCTGCTTTTTTTTTCTTCTTTTCTTTTTTTCTTCTTTTCTTTTTTTCTTCTTTTCTTTTTTTCTTTTTTTCTTTTTAAACATCTTTCAACCAATCGTAAAAAGGGATATTTTTTTAATTAGCATTTTTATGAAATAATTCGTTCAAAATATTATTGTTTTTAAATATCTTCTTTCGTGAAAATATGATTATATGCTTTGATAACGATCCCTGAAAGATCCGGATCTTTTTGGTCAGAGATAGATCCTTCGTTCATTTAAATGACCCGTATGTTTTGAACAGATCCTATGTGAACAACATACAATTAGTGGCCATCACACTCAATCAGACATTTAGACAGAGGTACAATATCTGGCAACTAGTATACATGGTCCAGCGGTATTTGTTCTCCTTTTGTTTAATCCCAGCTCATTGGCCTAGTGAGTAGAGTGTATACGAATGGTCCGGAAGACCGGGATTCAATCCCAGGTCGAGTCATACCAAAGACTTAAAAAATGGTACTTGATACCTCCTTGCTTAACACTCAGCATCATAAGGTACGTATCAAGGGTAAAGTAGTGCCCTCCCCTAAACCTTGGTGTAGTAGCTACTGAATAGGCTCCCTATTCAGTAGCCTTCAGGGCCTCCCTCGACTACGGTCACCAACTAATTATTTATAAATGCAAACTGATAATTTCACCTCCCCCCCCAGTTAACCTTATGCTTTTATTCATCAATCCAAATTTTTTATTCACCCCGAGTGGTCTACAGGGACTATTTCGAGAAACCCTGGTCTAAGGTTTTCCTTTCTCTCCTGAGACCTCTAACTTTTCATGCTTTATCGTCAACCTATCTTGTGTTCTTTCACTCATGAATAGACGTCATATTTTCCATGATTTTCAGTCGAACGCCGATAAATAAAGATATTCATTTGTACAAACAATTCATTTCGCAAGTTTTCCTGTGAAGCACAGTTTATTCCTTTCAAACAACAACATATAATTTGGTATCGATCGTTGGAAATGTTTTCACCGAACAATATGTTTCTCACGGAAAGTATTAATTCACATAAATTACAAAAATATTGCCTGATGGTCAGAGTTGGTATTATTTACTGATTTGTCTCAGCGTGCATTTTTGGAATAATAATAATAATAATAATAATAATAATAATAATAATAATAATAATAATATTTGGAAAGACTAGAGGACTTGGAAATAACAGGACCAGTGGACACCATCCAAAATAAACCATTGTTGAGATCGGCCAGAATACTAAGAAGACTCCTGAAAATTGAGGAGACTTGTTGTCTCTCAAACTCTGGTAAGAAACCATCACTGGGCGATGGTGTGAAAAACTCTCAAAAGAATAATAATAATAATAATAATAATAATAATAATAATAATTGAAAAAAATATGAAACATGAAAGTGACGACTGAATCAATTGTGATTAGTGTTTTCGGCACAGTAACTAAAGGGTTGTAAAGGGCCTGGGGGATTTGGAAGTTGGCGGATGAATGGAGACCATCAAAACGACAGCAGTTTCTTACTTTTCCCAACGGTATTAGTTTGAAAGGGAAAAAACAAATGATTATTATTAAATAACTGGAAACAATATAATTCTTAAAATTTAACAGGAATTCTTTAAACAATGCAACTGTGAGCAAAAAATATGTATTATATCGGAATATTTGATGTCATATAAACAGGTGGAAAAAATCTTAAGATATAACTTCACAAAAAAATATGAAATTAAATATACAATCAACTTGATCCTCTATCTAGTCGGCATAAAATAACACATGACGAGTTAAAACAGCATTAAAATCAGTCACTCGAGCAAAGCACTGTTAAGATCGGCTCGAATACTGAGAAGAGTCCTACAAAGCTGAGTAGACTTGCTGTCACTCGGACGTCACTGAAGACCAATGGCTAGCACTGGTGTAAAAAAAACTGCAAGAAGTAAAAAACAAAATGTTTTTCGTGATTCATCATCTGGTTTCTAGTGTTTGTCAATTGAAATTGAGTAACGGCAAATTTCTTTAGATCCCCAACTTCAGTCACTGTATCTCAGCATCGTTTCGACCTGTACAGCGAAAACTCTTCATCGAATTTTTCTTTCATCTAATCTTGCCTCAATTGATTTTGACACTCTTCCAAGTGTGCCGGCTCTTAAAAGAACGGTCCTAACCTTCATTATCTCAGTTCCTGAACAGGGTTCTAAAATTTCCCCAATTTTTCGCTTTCATTCGTTCTCAACTTTTTCTGGAGCTCATCATCTCAGAAGGAGAGGAGAAAGTCCCCATAGCGTCGCAGCTGACGTGCTGGACTGGGACATCGTAGTTTGCGTGTTTGAACTTCGGTCACGCAATTACGTTCACTTTTGGACTAATACCCTTGGGAAAGGTATGAGCCCTCTTACCCTTCCCCAGTTAGGGTTTAAATAGCACCACTGTTGTTCTTTTACAATGATCGCTTTGGCATTAAATAGCTCGCAGAGGTTGTTATGCTATTAAAGAAAGAAACCAAACTTTAGACGTCTATATCGGTTGTAACCCAATAAAAGATTACTGAATGAGAAATAACCAAAACGGAGGCTGGTACTGAAATGGAAATCTTTATAACATTAACAAAATGCAATACCGGCAAGCGGCGTGAAGAAGGTAACCACTGTTCATGGTGACTACATTGTTAGCATATCTACCCGCTTCACAATATTGCCCAGTCGGCTGGGGCTGTAGAATACGCCTACTGTAAGACCACCCCCCAACGAGTGTCCTGATTATGACAATAAACACTCTGATGGTGAGGTTCCAGTGATGCTGGAGCTTTGGGGAATGCGAAGTACCCCTTTATTGCCATTGTTCCCAGGTTCACTCTGGCCTGGCGTGTAGCACCTGATAGGGCCCTATCTATGGGTTAAATAGAACTCACGGTATACTTATGCTAAACTGAATTATTTGACTAAACTTAATAGCTTGAAATCGAAATATTTTTGACAATTAAACCGTACTTACATTTAAACTGCGTGCTTATGCTAAACTGAATTATTTCGAATAGAACTGTTTTTGATATTGAAACTGTACTTACACTAAACTGAATTGTTATATATAACTGCTTGAATAGTTTGAAATAGAAATGTTTTTGACAATTAAACTGTGTACTCAGGCTAAACTGAATTGTTTGAAATAAAACTGATTATTTACATAAAAATACATTTGGCGTTAAATAACCTACAAAGGTTGATATGCCATAAAAACCAACCAACCAACCAACCAACCAACCGACCGCTTCACAATAGTTTCCAACCTATTTATGAGGAACGTGACATACCCATTAATGTTCATAGGTAGAGTATATAATAAACTCCAGCAATAATTGGGGCGAAATTCCTTATCTCCAATAATCGCTATTCACATAATGATAAGGATAATCTGAAACTGATTTATTCTAACGGGATATCAACCTATCTTGAATTGTCTTATACCTTCACAAAAGGAAATCGAATGGGGTAATTGTTTCTTAAGATTATTTTCACGCTCTTCTCTTGAACTGGAATAATTTGAGCCGAAGATAGAACCTTAACAGGTAGTATCATTCCTTGTCAGAGTGGAACTAGGAGTAATAGCAAAGAAAGGGTACTCTACACTCCTTAGATCTATAGATCACCATCAGATTCAGTTTAGTGTCACACCCAGGACACACCATTTTGATGTGAGTCTTAACTATCGACAGGGGATACAGTCAGCTTATTCTAAGCCTCGCCAACAAAATCTTTTGATTAAGAGAAACATGAAATAATAACTATTTCGCGTAGTCGCTTGTTATTTATTTGTTCTTGTATTTAACAATTCCAAGTGGGAGAATAGTTTCATACTTTTTCCATTGGTATTAGTCCTATGATAAATGCAAACTGCCCCTTCAGGATTTAGACACGGATGGCAGAGTCCACTTCTTAGGATGATAACCTTTACGCCTAGAGCACCTCTAGTACTTTCATAAGCCCAGTCAAAAAAAATGTTGGTCTCCGATTACCATGAAGCTATCAAACAACTCCGGTACTCTAACATTCGAACAATGGACCATGTGCTACTGAAGTGTTCAGATTTCTGGAACTAAACTAACTAATGTATTTATTTATTTGTATATTTATTTAACGGCGCTTCGTCTCGTCCGATAGTGTGAACAAAACTGACTGAAAATACATTCTACACTCTGATCTCAATCCGAAAGATAAGTAGAAGTTGCTTGAACCTAAGAAAAAACGTAAGGAAACGACACTGATCTTAAGTGGCCCAGTCGGCTGGGGCTGCAGAATAATCCCATTGTATCTCTGCAGAGGGGTAAGACTACTCCAATGGGTGTCCTGGATGTGACACTAAACAATCTGATGGTAAAGCTCCCGTAATGCTGGAGCTTTAGGGAATGCGGAGTGCCTCTTTATTGTCATCACTCCCAGGTCCACTCTGGTCCAGAGTGGTAGCACTTGATAGGGTCCTATCTATGGATCAAATAGAACGAAACTGTGCACTTGCGCTAAACTGAATTGTTTGAAATAGAAATGTTTTGACATTTAACTTTGTAAACAAAAGACTATTCTTATACTATACTGAATTGTTTGAAACTTTTATCAAAATAACTTAATTCGGCGTTAAATGACCGGAAAAGGGTTGATATGCCGTAAAACCAACCAAACAACCAAACTGATATTAAACTGAATGCACAGACACTACACTCTGATCCTACGTATAAGTACCAATCCATAAATAAAAACGCATTTATAGAAATCAATAATACAATAGTAAGTCAAAGGTTTTGCAATTTTATGGTAAATACTAACTTACGATGCAGATATCACGTAGCAGAAGCCGTGGTAGGTATTATTTATGACTGGTTCTCGCTGTGGTTGGTAGTATCGCGATAGTTGGTACGCCAACATGTTGAGAATTGATTCACTCCGTGCGGAATTTAAAAGCCATGCAGATTAATGTGTAACGTAGTCTAATTTGAAAACTTATGCTTTACGAGTTTAAACTGAGCCATGACGCCTCGGAAACAATCGAAAATATATATTCTGCGCAAAGTAAAGGGGCAGTTCGACAAAATATAGTTAGCAAATGGTTCAGGAAATTCCGCTCGGATTGCAAGAAGCTCAACGATCTGACAAGGTCATATAGGCCTAAAACAGTGTGTTTCGAGGCTTTGTTCTAAGCCATAGAGACAAATCCGTGAGTAGCAGTCGGAGCGTATCAGGTGAGCTCAGCATCTCTTAGTCCAGTGTTGTTCGTCTCCTTCATGACCACAACAAAATTTCCGGAGCTGGCAAATTGTGCTTCACATTACCGAAATATTCAATATCTTTGTTTCTTTTGTGTATTTAATATCTGACTGTTCAATGTTATATTACCGAGCTATTTTTAGCGTAAATATTCTTGAAGAATATAAATCAAATATAACATTTTCATTGCGTCAGAATCATTAAGTTTAAAAACAATAGAAAAAAGAAAGTAACATTAAATATATATATGAATTCATTTTTATCTCCTGTGGGCGTCTAAAAGAAAAATAGTTTGATCAAATTGATCAATTATCAACATTTATCTCTTAAAAAATACCATTTGACCACTCGTCTATATATTAAAGATATAATTAGACCCTTTCGTTTGAAAATAAATCGGGAATTTTTTTTATTCAAAAGAGTGGAAATTAACGGCCAAATCATACGCCATCTTTTCTTAGAAATTTTTACGCGGCATTTTCTGAAAGGTGATAAATTGATTTGTATGATTCCTGATGTCATTTAAGAAACTTTTCTCACTAAAAGTAAAATTTCAGCAAGGTTAATCTCCGGTGTTCGGTTAAAAGTATTCTTAATTGTACCATCAATCATTTTTCTTTCTTTTTTTTTCTTTTTCTTTTTTTTTTTTTTTTTTTGTCCCGTTGAAAATTTTACAAAGTGATTTTTGAAGAAGAAGAAGAAGAAGAAGAACAACAACAACAACAACAACAACAACAACAACGAAAATTGCGTAGTAAAGAGGTTAGTCAGTGCAAATGTCGAGACGAAGTCATCACTGGTAGAGGCGGTTTAATAAAAAATAATTTCGTTACCTGCTTCGCCTAATGGCCTGCGTTATTAAAAAAAACATGAGAGTGTTGGTATAGGCGCGTTGGTATCACCAATCGTAAATCTATCTAATCGTTTACACACCTCAAGTTCAGAGAATAAATGTATGTAAATACAACGTAGATATGTATGTAGATACAACAATATTATTAAAACTCTTTAAGAGTTTTTTTTTTTACACCAGCTTACGCTAATGATACCAATTGCACCAATTAGAATTACTATCATCATCAACTTCATTTTCCATAGTTTCTAGTTCTCTGGCAAGGTCTAAGTACGTAGCACAGTATTATTATAACTATTACTCATTGAAAGTTTTTCACATAAGTTTTAGCTGCTATTTTTTCACTTGAGTTTGAGTGATAACAGGTCTCCTCAAGTCTCCAGGACTCTTCTCAGTATTCTGGTTATTTTCAATAATGTTATAGTTTAGATGGTCTCCACTCGTCCGCCAACTTCCAAGTCCTCCAGTCCCTTTATTAATCCTTTAGTTACTGTTCCAAATGTACCAATCACAATTGGTACAATTGTCACCTTCATGTTCTATAGTTTTTCAATTCCCAAGCAAGGTTGAGGTACTTATCCTTCTTCTCACTTTCTTTCACTTTTATTCTGAGGTCAGTCAGGACAATTTTGCGAATTCACTTTTTCTGTAGATTATTATGAGGTCTGGTCTTCTGGCCGAGATTAGGTGATCCGTTTGTATGTGACAGTCCTTTTGGAGTTTATGTGTGTTATTTTCTAGGACAGATGCTGGGTTATGCATACAGCATTTGTTCGTATGGTCAAATTTAAATTTCTTGCACATCTGCCAGTGGATCACCTTGCCCATCCAGTCGTGCCTAGTCTTATATTCCTTCAGTGCTAATTTGCAGCATTCACTTATGTGATTGATCGTTTCCTCTCTATCACCACTTAACCTGCATTTGCTATTTTGTTGTGTCTTATCTATTCTCGCTTTGATATGATTGGTTCTTATGGCGTTGTTTTGTGCTGCTATTAGAAGTTCTGCTTCTCTCTTAAAGTTTCCTTTTCTTAGCCACGTCCAGGTTTTCTCAAGTGATATGTTGTTTATTAGTCGTTTAAAACACCCATAGGGTTGTTTTCCTTCCCATTTTTATTTTCTAGTTATTGTCATTCTATTGTTCATCGTGTTGCAAGTATCTTTTCTGATGGCTGTAATCAGTCCTCCTTCGTGTTTTTCTATGTATTCTTCAAATCGTTGTATCGATGCGTCAACGCTGTCTTCAATGCACGTCCTCTTCCTCCCTCTTTTCTTGATACGTATAGTCTGTCAACGTCGTCTCTGTGATGTAATGCTTTATACATCGTCATTAGTTTTATTGTTCTTTGGTTCATTCGCTTAAGTTCTTCTCTGGTCCACTTCAGAAAGGGTCCCGATTATCTAACGAGAGATACAGCCCAGGTATTTATTCCGTTGACAAGGATTTTGCTACTTAGTTTTATCAAGAGTAGCTTTCTAGTTCTCCTGAGATATTCGTTCTGAATTTTTTCTTTCATTTCCACTTGTTTGATGGTGTTAGCCTCCAAGATACCCAAGTATTTGTAGGTTTCCTTTTCTCCGAGCATTTAATCGTCTTGATTTGGTAGTTTCATTGCGTCAATCAGATGCCATTTGACACTTTTCATTTCTAGCATGGCACATTTTTTTATGCCGAATTCCATTCCTATATACTGACTGTATATTCTAACGGCGTGTATTAGAGTTTCCAGTTCTTTTTCATTTTTTACATGTAGTTTGATGTCTTACATGTACATTAGGTGATTGAGCTTTTCCTTTGATCTACTAAGTTTGTATCCGGCTGGGCATTTTCTGAGTATGTGGTTAAGTGGCATCATGGCAATTATGAATAGTAAGGGTGATAGTGCATCACCTTGGAAAATACCTCTTAGGATCCTCGCATTAGCAAAGCTTCCGCCTTCTGCTTTCAATTCCACTTTACAGGTTTTCAGCGTTTTCTCAATAAAATTTATGACTTCAACTGATATTTGTACATTCTGAGGCAGTTTATAATCCAGCTCCTGGGATAATATCATATGCCTTTTTGTAGTCAATCCAGCTAGTTTTTTTCCGTTTGGTCTTGCTTTCGTTTTGGATGTGCTGATCTATGTAAAGTAACTCTGCTGTGCCTCTGGATCCTTTGTGGCATCCTTTCTGTTCCTCGGGGAACAATCCCCGGTTTGTTAGTGACGAGTAAATCTTTTGGATCAATGTGGTCTTTCCTTTGGTCATCAATTTCGCTTCGTGAGGTTCTTGTAGGCATCTGTTCATTTCTAGTGCTAGTCTTTCGTAAATAGAGGTGAGTTTCTTGAACCAGAAACCATGTATCTCATCATAGCCTGGCGTTTTCCAGTTTGATACTTTTTTAGTGTTGTTTTGAGTTAATTGATATGTATTTCCGCTTTGAAGCCTTCTTCGAGCCCTTGTAATTCTCTTGTCATGTTGTTTATCCATTCGGCCTTTTCGTTGTTGTTTTTTTTTTGTTTTGTTTTTTTGTTGCCATATTTTAGCCCAATATCGTTCGGTATCTTTTACATCAGGTTGTTGGTATGTTTTCTTGTCATCTTCTCCTAGTCGTTGATGGAATTTTGTTTCGTTGTTTTGGAATGTCCTGTTTTGTCTGTATTGTTTTACCCTTTGTCGTTATCTCTTTAACCTTCCTTCTTTCGCCAGTACCTTCTGGTTTATTTCCTCAAGTTGTACTGTTATTTCTTTCTTGTGTAGCCTTTTCCTTTTATTCCTTCCAAGATATTCCAGCGTCTTTTTATTTTATCATTTTGGCCTGTTTTCGTAGATTTATTATCGAAGTTTCCCGTCGAATTTCCAATCCCGGATTAGAGCTTTTCTTCGTGTTTTTTGAAGGGATCCCAGTTTTCTCACAAAATAATCCTACCCCAGCATAGATTAGTTTAATTCGGTTATATTATTCGTTGATATATAAGGTAGTACTTGATTTGTTTTATTCGTTTCCGTCTTAACTATTCTCCATTCTATGTTTCTTAATGATGATAAGGTAGTCTTTTCATTGTTCATAATTCTCTTTACGTTTTCTAGATTTAACTTTTGTCCTTGTGTTAGGGTTTATTTTGGGTTTTGTTGTGCGTTGTTTGGTTGTGTGGCATTTACATTTTACGAAGTGGGCGGTTCATTTCTATTTGGCTGTTTTTGTTTGTTAATTTTCGATGTGACTGGTATGGTATTACTGTCTTGTTCGTTATATATTTTCTGTTGTATTTCTAGAATTTCATGGTCAGAAAACCAACCTCTTTATTATCCTTCTGACTTGGTTGACTTGTCTTTGGATTGTCTTCTGAAATATAGCACATTCGAGCCAGATCTCTGTCTTTCTTTTCCTATATCCTCTTTGTGAAGGGTTTCTGCTAAAATAGCAATGCTGTGCAAATTGGTTCTCTTCCTTAGTCCATGTTTTATGTGAACGTCTCTGTTTGGTGTGGTTCCTTAAATCGCCATTCGTATACCTGAAAAAAAGAACAGCCAACATTCGCAGGATGACGATCGGATGTCACATGTTGGCTATCAGGAGAGCACCTGCCGATCATGACATCCACGCCTGTTGCCTGGGTCTCATGTTGTATCATATTTTGAGTCAACATTTTTTTATCATGGGTGGTATATTTTGGATATACCAGACCCAGTGGTTGTTTATTATCTGTGCGCCTGACACAGATGTGACCGAGAACAGTCACAGTGACTGTTCATGAACAGCGGGTCCAAAAAAATTTAAGTTTTTAACTTAAAGTCCATATCTATTTTTTGCCCTATTTCTCGAACTGACCTGAACTAGTTTCACATTTTCCTGTATCACCTCTATGGTTTATTTTTATGGCCCTATTTTGAGACTTTATTAAAATACGAACAGCCTCAGCGGAAATAAAGAAGAGTCTCTGACGGTAACTGTTCTTACTTAGAGAAGTCATACATGAGCCATATAGAGTTTAGCACAGTAAATTTAAACAAATCTATTTCGTGATTTCGAAATAGTTTAGCAGAAAATAATTTGGGGATTTAAAAAGTCTTCATTTAAAATACAATACTTTACCAAAAGATTTTTCGAGTAACGGAAAATCAATGTTTTTTTAAATTAAAGAAATTCTACTGACCTAATTTTCTGCGCGCACCACACAGCAATGATTCGTTCAACAGCCCTTATTGTTCGATTCCTATCATCTAATTATTGGGAGGAGGGAATTTTTTTTATATTCTAAGAAATAGAGATCACGTGACATTCTAGAATGTTCTATACTAAAGAATTTTTTTCCTTCTTCTTCCTTCCCATTTCTCCTAAATCCTCAAACACACCCTTCATAGCAGTAACACGTAAGTCATAGAGTTTAAACAAATCTATTTGGATGTCGAGCGAGTCATAGTGCCCATTGCTTGCGTCTGATTTTCATTAGATTCCTCAAAATTTCGGCCTTGTGCCAAATTAAGAAAGAAAGAAAGAAAGAAAGAAAGAAAGAAAGAAAGAAAGAAAGAAAGAAAGAAAATTATGAATATCAGAAAAGTAAGGGGAAAAAAAGAAAGAAAGAAAGGTAAAAGAAAATAATGAATATAAGAAAGAAAGAAAGAAAGTAAGAAAGAAAGAAAGAAAGAAAGAAAGAAAATAATAAATATAAAAAATGATAAGAAAGAAAGAAAGAAAGAAAGAAAGAAGAAAGAAAATAATGAATATCAGAAAAGTTTGGGGAAAAAAGAAAAACAAACAAAGGTAAAAGAAAATGAATATTAGAAAGAAAGAAAGAAAGAAAGAGGGAAATGAAAATAGGATAATGTTTTTAAATAGCTGCGATATGAATAATTTTTTTAATATTCCTTAAAAATTCCCTTAAATATTTAGTAACTCAGTCTTTCTTTTTTATTTCTTTTCTTAACTTACTTTTCTCTCAATTATACAAAACGGAAAAAAACTGATGATTGTAATTTTTAAATATGTTATTTTGAACTTGGGACACATACGATTTTTTTACATGATATTTTAAGACTAATTTTAATGCTTATAGATGTCTGTTAACCGTAACCAATATTTTAGTAAGATTATATTAGGCATTCTGTCTACAAGAATTACGACCCTGTCAGTCTTAAAACGCCGGTTACTGTTAAATCAGCAAAGTTAAGTAACATTGAGACGATTTAGTAGATAAGTTTGTGACTAATTAAAGACGAAATGTTCACTAAATCTCCGGCCTTCGTACCCGACTAAGTAAAGTTTACCTACAAGATAATTTGGCTGACATCAGAGTATAAAAATGTGTACCAATGTAAAAGTCGAACAGCAGTTTTTCGAAAATAAATCTGACTTATGATAATCAGTAAAAGCAGATTTTCAGTTTTCACGAATATATATTTTGTATATTTTAAAAATGTAGTCTTAAATTAAATTCAGGTAACACATAAATTTAAATACACACGCAAACATACACATATATACGTACTCATATATGCATAATTAATAGCAGTCAAATACTTGGTCTGATTATCTAAAAGGCGAGAAACTGCCAGTTCTAAGCACCGTTGACTCTGTGTCTACGCGATCCAAAATTTTAGTATGTTCTCTATCACGGATATTTCACTCTTGATTTATAAATGTAGAAAATTACATTTATATATAAGTTAGTGTTGTTGGCGACCTTAGTTGATGGGGACCCAAAAGCTCCCTTTTCGATAGCAACTACACCAAGGTGTAGAGGAGGGCGTTACTCCTTTCACAGGATTGCTCCACTTTACCTTGATCCTTACTTTATAATGCTGAGTGTTAAGCAAGGTAACATCAAGTACCATTTTTTGAGTCTTTGGTATGACTCGACCTGGAATTGAACCCAGGTCTCTCGAGCCATTAGCGAACACTCTAACCATTAGGCCAATGTTCGGTTCGTGATGTATATCTGATTGTGTGTGTGTGTATTTTGTCAGCACCTGAACTTTAAAATCAGTTTTTTATTAATTATGTTTTTGTGTTTTAATTTAGGTTGTAAAGACTACTATCACCTGTCCAGAAGATGGATTGGTTTGTTTTGGTTTGGTTCGATGGCATATCAACCACTGGAGGTTATTTTATGCCAAATATGGAACTTCAACAAATATTTTAATGTCATATCCAGGACATTTATTGGGGGGGTTTATCCATGGGCAGAGATACAGACATAGCCGACTGCGTTACCAGATGTGGGAGTTATCATATATATATATATATATATATATATATATATATATATATATATATATATAAGCATGTTGGATTAAATAATAAAGATATAATTTGTCTATATAATTTTATCAAGATCCTTTCAAGTTTTCAGATAAGTGTCTTGATTTCAGGTTGGAATTGTTTGATGAATTTACTAAAATTGTTCCGAGTGCTTTCGGGTTTTTCATAGGCTATCATCAGGGATTGCTTGCATGTATAAAGAGTGTTTTTTAATTATTCTATTTTTCTTGGTAAAATTCTATTTCTGTTGATAGCATTCTGTTTTAAATTCGTTCGATGTCATCAACATCTTGGCCTTATCCAACTAAACACTAAAAATCTCTTAAAGAAACCCTTTTTACGCATGAAAACACATCTGATGATGGCCTATGAAAGATCCGAGAGCACTCGGGGCAACTTTGGTAAATTCATCCAGCAACCTGAAACCAAAACACTTATCAAGAAACTTGAAAGGATCTTAATAAAATTGTATTGAAAAAATGTCTTTATTATTTAATCAAACATGCTTAAATGAAAGACTGCTGCCCAACCACACACATACACACACACAGATATATATATATATATATATATATATATATATATATATATATATATTAAACAATTTATTGACTAATAGCACTTAAGGTAAGGGTAAAAAAACCGCAAGTAATTCGAACATAAAAATATACAACTAATCACTGTCAAGGGGGGAAAATATATATATTAGAAAAAAGAAAAGGCCAACCTTGTCATACCAATTGAAAAACATCAAGAGATACGCAATTGATTGGTCAAAAGAACAAAAACCACCGTAATTGCTGCTAAGCTACAAATCCAAAAAAATTCTCAATACTAAATAGAGCAAAATAGCGACAAAATTTTCAGAGTATATATATATATATATATAAAACATTCAACGATAAAAAGCCTTCACATTTGTAAATATTAGAGCTTGAAATATATTATAATTGCAGTATCGTAATATTCGCTTAGTACTACAATAATTTTGCTGGTTTTATTACCATTGTCGTTATAGTCTAACATTTTAGACGTTATCTAGCGACGAGTTTACAATTTTTTATTATATATATAAGTATGTGTGTGTGTGCGCGCACATGCACGCATGTGTGCCTGACATTAACCCAGTACAGATAACACATCTTAGTTAGTGCACTAAAATTTAAAAAAAGGAGTTCTTGTGACATCCCATTAAGTGAGTTCGAACTCTAGTCATTCTATAGCGTTTACTTTATCACTAATACCCTTTTGAAGGGGTATGAACCTATGTATCCTCCCCCAATGCCATACATTAAGAAGTACCACCACTTTTCTTCCACAAGACAAGGTTTGGCATCAAATAACCAACTAAGTTTGATACGCCATTAAAGAAAAGCCAAAAAAAAAAATAATCAAAATGTCTTGACTTCAAGAATAAACGTATTTTCAGTACAATTTGCTACTTGATAATTTTATGCCTTTTGATTTCGCACAGAACATAGTTTTTGTTTTTTCATTATCCAAATCTCCGATACAAAGAGAGAAATTATAACATATTATTTAGAATCATTTATTTCATTCTTTAATTATTATCATGGACGTTATTTCCAATGGAAACAAAAACTGATTTACTGGACATCTAATATTAACCAAAGAATCGTTTTTAATAAGGTATTACATGGCTCCAGCAAATAAAATTCTCATGATGTTGCTACATAATTTAAACACTTAGCCGCAAACGAAATTTTTTTTACTCTATGACAGTAATAGTTAAAACATATATTTCTTTCTCGAAAGTGTGAAGTGTGATATAAACATTAATACAATACAATAAATTACATAAATATACACACACACGCACACATACACACACACACACACACACACTTATATACACAGACACACACACACACATACACACAAACACACACACACACATATATATGTATATATATATATATATATATATGCATGTTTGTTTAAATAATAAAGACACATTTTGTCTATATCATTTTTCAAGTTTCTTGATAAGTGTCTTGGTTTCAGGTTGGAATTAGTGGATGAATTTACCAAAATTGTCCTGAGTGCTTTTGGTAAATTCATCCACGAATTCTAACCTGAGACTAAGACACTTATCAGAAAATTTGAATGGCTCGTAAAAAGTTATATAGACAAAATTTGACTTTATTATTTAATCAAACATGCTTAAATGAAAAACTGCTACCCAACCACACACACACACACACACACACACATATATACATTTAATTTTATCATACAACGTATGAAGACACGTGCGATACCCTGTACTCATCAGCCATCAACCAGGAGTGATACCACAGTTTATTAGGCTAAGGTGTTACTGCCACCCCTGGCACTACAAACAGCTTTTGCAACCTGAAGGGTATGAAGTCAAAAAGAGCGAAATTTCCTTTTTGAAGCTTAAGTTCATAATAGTGTTAAATGCGTTTGCTTTCAGATGTGTTTTTACGAACACATCTGAAAGCAAACGAATATGTGAAGTGATATATATATATATATATATATATATATATATATATATATATTATCAGAGCAGTATAGACTAATATCTATTTATAATTTCATAGTCAACTAACAGTATGATAATTTCATATTAGCCTGAAATTTGAGACTGTAGTCTTAAATATGATGGAAAAAAAATTTCGAAAGTGGAATAGGATAACTAATATTGAATTTACAATTTTAACTGATGTAAGTAAACGATTTGTACGTATGTCAGAATCCAAATCATTCTTAAGCTTGTTAAAGTGATTTTAATGGCATGTCATCTCGTCCAGTGTTATATCCTGACTCGAGCTTAGGTAATCGCATTCATTGAACGTTCATATTTACATTTTTTAGTTGTATCTTTAGATATTTTTTTGCCCACCGTTTTATCTTATTCGAATATGTTTATACAGATCTATTTGATACATATATGGGACCGTATGGCTAAAATGATAAGCATTAATTATTCCAATTACTTTTATTTAGCAGTCGAGGAACTAAGACTTTTTATTACAGTTGAAAGCGAAAAATTCAAATAGGTAAGTCTACCAGCTGTTGGCGTGTGCATTTTGCATAGTATTTACATGTTAATATGGCTAAGCCTTTATGTCATGAACGAACAGAATGTCGCAGGGACAGAAGGACGAACATAAGAATTATTATGCAATTTTTTAAGAGTATCTTAAAATGCATATCTGTTGTGGGAGCCTTACCCATCTCACCATAATGGACTCTTCTCATCATTATTAGTGAGAGATTTCGCTGCCAAGAGGTAGATCAATATCGGTATTATCCGAACAGTACTTCTTACCTTTTCTATGTAACTTTATCTTTCTTGTGTTATATAATGTTATCTAATATCCATGTTTGCGTTTTCATTTGTGACCCTTTCCGGGGCCACAACATACCAGCGACGAGGAACTCGAACGAAAAAGGGACTTTCCAACAAGCAAAAGCGGTTAATCTCACAACATACTGGCGAAGATACATCGCAACAACAAAGAGATACCCAACAATAAGTTGTTAAAGAATCTATAACAAAGTTCCAGCATACAACGAATCGAACACGATTTCTGTTGAACAACTATAAGGTATCAAATTGTACAAACGACAGAATGCGTCTGATAGCGGATATTTAAAAAAAATCTCTAAGTAAGATTGTCACGTACTCAAAAAGTGATTTTCATATTTTTCTTTCTCCCCCCCCTCCTCCAGAGAAAATAGGATTTTTTGGAATAGAAATTTTTTTAAGTCTAAAAAAAATGAAAGACCTTAAAGAAATTTTTGCACAAATGATGAAGTTCCAAATGGAGTCTCAATAAAAAAAATGAGGAAAAACTCCTTCAACTTCAGAAAGAAAACGAAGAAAGAATCTTTAAAAACGAGGAAAAACAACAACGGTTCTTCCTTGAATTGCAAAAACAAGAAGCACTTTTTAAAAGTCTAAGTAATAACCAGCCTACATATAGTACGACTATTTTCACTCAAAATGCAGTGTGGAACGCACTCGAAACATTTTCCTACGCACCAGATGAGGATAACACCTTTGAGGCATATTACAGAAGATATGAAGATATCTATATTACCGACTGTGCCGATTGGACTGATGCAAAAATGTCCGGCTACTTCTACGAAAGCTAGGAACTGTGGAACACAACAAGTTCGTAGATTATATCTTACAAAAAAAACTTGCGAAAATGGTTTTTTACAAACAGTTAAATTACTGTCAGAATTATTCAACTCCAAAACGTCTCTATTCTACAAAAGATGGAAATGTTTCAGCTTAACAAAAAGGGACAGTGATGATTATTTAGGGTTTGCCTCGGTCATCAATAAAAACTGCGACGATTTTAAACGAGGCAAATTGTCTGCGGATAACTTCAAATGTCTGATATTCACACAAGGCCGAGTGTCGGCAAAAGACGCGGAAATCAGTTTTGTCGAAATTCGAGAACGAACCCGATCTCACACTTCAAAAACTGGCTTAAGACTGTCAGAGGATAGTGAGTGTCAGAAAAGACTAAAAAAATATCGAGGAGTCTGGTGTTGCTTACGTAAGGAAAGTCAAGCATAGATCCCAATCCTACTCTCCGGTAAAAGAGAGAAAAAATATGATTACCCAAAATTTCAATACAGGCAGACTAGTGACAACCAAAAAAAAAAACACCCAGCACTTGCTACCGCTGTGGAAAGTACATTGGGCCAAGTACTGTCCCTATCGTATAAAAAAAATGTCAAAACTACGATAAATTCGGACATAATGGCTCACAAAATAATATCTCAAATTGACAATGGAATAGAAATATGGGTAGTTAATGTTTGGTTTAAGTATATTAAAATGAATGTATCACTGTTATTTACGTTCTTTTGGTGAAAGCTATTAGATTTTAATTTTTAACACCTCACGACAAAAATAAACTTCTCACTATTGTCCTCGATTTCCTAAAGTATCAGTGAGACAATAACGAATAAGCTGTCGGTGAGACTCGAACATGCGTTTACTTTTGTTCGGTAAAGCCCTATTATATGTACTTACAACTTTACAAATTTTCTTTCCCTCTAAATGGCATGGATCAATAACTCAGGCTTGTCACAACTCGGTTTGCTGGTGTCCACCTGGCGTTCTAGCCGGGTGGAGGTTATTATGCATGAAGCCTTCGCCCCACCAGGTAGAATCTGTTTGGTAGATCTGAGTTCATCGCTTGACATTTGGGAAATGGTGATGGGATCAAGCATTTTTGTAACGGCCGCGCATAAGTTTCGACTTGTGCTCCCCCCGCCCCCAAGATAAAATGGCCTTGTGTCCAATCCGGCCAGGTAAAATGCTGGATAGATATTTACCTTTAAATGCCATGATGTTAATTTGGGGCTTGTAAAGACAAACACTAAATAACATGTAACAATAAAAAGGGTTTCTTAGGCTTGTTATAACAAGGTACAAAAGTCTCGTGAGTAGTAAGACGAGCTCAGCTTACTGCACTATGTCAATTGATCGGCTTCTTAATTAAAGCTTTCATTCATCAACTCCACAAGCAGAACAGTTCACTTTCAAGACGGGTGGAAGGTTTCCTACACAACACATATTTTATTTTATTTACTCATTGTTTGTTAAAATTGATTTGGCATTAAATAACCCACGATGGTTGATATGTCATAAGTCAAAGAAACATAACCAAAGGAAACTGATTGTTTTCCTTTGTCCACATTATTGTGGATATTTTATTGAACTTTAATTTCGAAAAAAAAGAATCGTTAATTTTTTGCCAGCATTCGTATTAGTTAGATTATTTCCGTTTAAATTTACGTTTTATTCTCCGAAGGTAGTTACACGACATTTTATCAACGGGTAGAGTGTACACAATATTTGATTCACGAGCGTGGAGGTACATGGTAGTTATACGAATTCTCTTCAATGTTGAATACAGACAGGCGCCATCTTCAACCAATTGAAGTCGGAGTGATATTTGATGGAAGAGACAAAGCGATCTGTTTAATGAATGGAAAATATCATTGTGTTGCTAGATACTAACTATTAATCAAATTCCTGTCTGCAAAAATAATTAGGAGATAAGTTAGAGACTAAAGCACGACAACAACATCAACGACTTTTGCATTGTTATTAATTGCTCAACCATATTCAAATTGGCGATATATATATATATATATTTGATTAAACATTTTTGTCTACACAATTTTGTATTTATCCTTTCAAGTTGCTGTATCATTTTTATGATATCCGGCGGGAATTGGTTAATAAACCTTCCATGATTAATAGGTTTCCTAATTCTTTGTACCCGATCGAGAGCCATCATCAGAGGGTGGGTATATTGCGAAATCGATGTAAACTTTTGCATGTACATTACTACTTTGTAAAAAATGTCTATATTATTTAATCAAATATCTATTTACAAAGAAATGCTGCCCAAATACACACGCACATATAGTTATATAATTTATTGAATGGATATTATATTTGAAATTACCCTGACCAGAAAATCCGGCAAACACCTACATACGGAGCACTGAACAGCTGTTTCGACCTGTTTAGGGCTCATCAACAGTGCACACCATAATCTCCACCACTGGAGATCGAACCAACAACCACTGTATGCAGAAGCCGAAACTCTACCACTGGGCCACTGGTTCATGCCACGTATAAGTGACGCCGAATTATCAAGTCATTGCAAATTGCGCGACCACTTGACCTAATGTGTCTTTTTTATAGATACGTATTCCCTACAGTGGACACGGCCATCTCCTGGGCGACGTCTTCCCAAGTCGGAGTTATGAGTCCTCGTAACATAAGCCTCATGGACAGGAAAATATAATTAAACAATTTTTTGAAAAAAGACACATTAGGTCAAGTGGTCGCGCAATGACTTGTTAATTCTGCGTCGCTTATATGTGACATGAACCGGTGGCCCAGTGGTAGCGTTTCGGCTTCTGCATACTGTGGTTGTTGGTTCGATCTCCAGTGGTGGAGATCACGGTGTGCACTGCTGATGAGGCTTAATAAGGTTGAAACAGCTGTTCAGTGCTTAATGTGTCGCATGTGTTTGCCGGATTTTCTGGTCATGGTTATTCTAACATATAGATATATATATGTATATAAAAATGTTTGAAATTAGCACCGTCCCCTACACCTCGGTGTAGTAGCTATCGAAAAGGGAGCCTTCGGATCACCCTCGACTATGGTTGTCAACTTTACTTACTACTTGATATCATTAAAAAAATATACAGGGTTTTTCAGATCTCAGAAAAATCGATACTATTTTGTCATCTAATCATTTGATCAATTCTCGTCCATATGATCTCAAGTTTTAACAGTTTGCGTAGAAACAACGCCAAATTTTATGTTTTATGTTTGCTTAGTTCCCAGGAATAGAAATGTCATTCATAGGAATAGAAAAGACTTTTAAACATTAATCATCGAATTCTGAGTTATTGCTACATATGGTGTTAAAATTTGACATTTCAACGACAATTGTTCCAGTTATTAAATTTACGTAATCATATAATTTTTCTTAGGCACTATATATATATATATATATACATAATTAGATAACATCTTGAATAATAGCACTTATGGTAAGGGAAAAAAACGCAAGTAATTCGAAGATAAAAATATACAACGAATTACTGTCTTGGGTTAGAAAAGGTCAACCTTGTCACACCAATTGAAAAAAATCAACAGATACGCAATTGATTGGTCAAAAGAAAAAACATCGTAAATTGCTGCTAAGCTACAAGTGCAAAAAGTGCTCAATACTAAGTCGAGCAAAATAGTTACAAAAATTATTTCGTGAGTCACGAACTAACCAACTACTGTTTCGCCTAAGCGGCTCATCAGGGTACCTAATCCTGATGAGCTGCTTAGGCGAAACTGTAGTAGGTTAGTACCTGACCCACAAAATAATTTTTGTCCCTATATATATACAAATTTCATTGAATATAATAGACATTTTCTGTCTACATATTTTCTTGTTGATCCTTTCCTATTGCCGTATTAATCTTATAGTTTTCGACGGGAATTGATTGATATATCTTCCATAATTGTTTATTTCCCAAGTATTGAATCCAATCTGCCTGGTAAAAGATGCTCTTCTTCTTACAAAGTAGTGATGTTCATACAAAAGTTACATCACTTTTGTAACACATTCTCCCCTGATGATGGCCCACAGTCGGTCAGAAAGTACTTGGGAAATAAACAATTATGGAAAATGTATCAATCAATTCCCGCCGAATACTACAAGATCAATACGGCAATATCAAAGGATCAACAAGAAAATATGTAGACAGAAAATGTCTATTACATTCAACGAAATTTGTATTAATGAAGAAATGCTGCCAATATATATATATATATATATATATATATATATATATATATATATATATATATATATTTATAACGCATATTTAGAGCATAATCTGTCTTTTAAGTATATTTCATTAAAATAACAATTTTCTTTTAAACATTTTTTTTAATTGATTAATTTGTCGGCTTCCAAAGTTCCTGAAATTTTGTGAAAAATTTTTTATCACATTTTTTAGTCATTTTCAGTGTATAGTTAAGATTTTTCTTGCTTTTAAAATTTGAGATGCTTTTTGTCCAAAACGTAGAAATGTTTTGAATATATTTATGTTTATGTCTCGTCTTGTTAGAGTTCTTTTTATAATTTTGATCACTTTGTGTTCAAGAAAAGAGAAATGTTTGTTCACATCAAAATTATTTGCAATCGTATACATCGATTCTCAGACTAAATGCCCTTTAATTTCTTTAATTGATTTATCATATCATATCATCATCATCATCATGTCGTGCCGCTGGCAAGGATTTCCCTGACTCTCTCTACCCACTCATCTTTATCGTCCATCGGTTCCGGCAGGTCTTCTAGACTACATCCTGGGTCCGCATAGAGCTGGTGTAGATAAGTTCTAGCAGGTTGTCAAACACTTACTCGTCTGTGAGAAATGGGCCCAAAGGAGAAGAACGACACTTATGAGTTCGTCCTTACTACTCCAACAGTGTCCAGCATGTCATGTTCGTCGGATATGGATGGTTTTAGAGATAAGAAGAAGGTGGCCGTAGAGTTGATGATTTGTGGGATGTTGATTCCAGGAATCCATGCTGTATAATCTGGAGAAAGCAGTAAGCGACATGTCAAGGCAGACAAAATCGAATACATGTGCTTTTGTGGTCTTCTGATAAGACCGATGGAAGAACAACTCAAACAACGGGTGATAGGTAAACGTTATTGTATTAGCAGAAAAAGGAAATCATACAAAGGAAGTACTAGCCGTGCTCAGCTTGCAGCCCGTCTGTCAAATGTCTCGTATGGAACGAGAAGTTTTCTCCCCGAGCGAGCTAAGCTCGGAGAATATGTTTAGGTTGGACGAGTCCATCTTTGGGGAATGGTAGGATATGTTCCCATAACATGTGCTTTAATCAAAATCAAAAAGGAGACATATTCTAAACTAATGGAAAGTTAACAAGCCTTGGAAGTAGCGTCTCATCTATGGAAAAAGACATTAATATATGACTGGCGACAGCATGGACAGTTATCGATAGGCTATCGGTCTTGTGGAGATCAGACCGGTCCGATAAGAAAACGCTATTTTTTTTTATGCAGAAGTCGTTTCGATACAACTATATGGATGTACCACATTGACGCTAAGTAAGCGTATAAAGAAAAAGTTTGATGACAATTACACATGAATGCTGCAAGTTGTATTGAACAATGCCTGGAAACAAAAAATATAATAATACCTTCTGATATTTGCAATCTTTCAAATTGCAAACAAAATCAAACTGCTACAAATATTGTTATACGTAGGCTCCTATATTATCTTATCGCAAATACTTTTTGCTCAAGTAATGATATCACTAAATTGTATACTAAGAAAATACCAAGGAGAGAAAAAAAGTCGCAAGAAAATTCAAAATCATTTCATCTCAATGAATGATTATAAGATATTTGCTAAGAGTAAAAAAGAAATAGAAATCTTGATACCAATTATTAGAATCTACAACCAACATATTAGAATGGAATTTAGGATTTAAGAATATGCCATGCTGATAAGGGAAAATAAGAAAGGAAGGAATAAAATACTAAAAAATAGAATGCACAAAATAATTTGCAACACAGATATTCAAATGGGTGAAAATAAACACCAAAAATATGCTTACAGAGAATTATCTATATATCCTATTTACCAACCCCTCCACTCGGGCAGGATATGACACAAGGTCAATTTTTAAGCGGAGTTTAACAGGTTTGAATTCAGTATGAATGTTGCCAATAGAATAATTGGCTGCTGTTATTAATCTTTTTTTTTTTTATGTGATCTTTATGTAGTCCTCGAGTCCTTGCATTGATACATCTACACAGTGTTCAGTGCTAGCGAGTTCTCTTCCCACTTCTTTCCTTGACACACACTGTCTATGCTAGCTTTCGGATGTAACCATATTTACCCAACCCCTCCGCTCGGGCAGGATATGACACAAGGTCAATTTTTAAGTGGAGTTTAACAGGTTTGAATTCAGAGTTTTCCTTCTCCTAGACTAGTTGCCTCACCAAGGCTGAAGATCTTAGTCTGTCCTACTATTTACCCATAGTTGGAGGGAGAATAATTGGATTCATACCTTTCCCAAGGGTATTAGTGCTATGTGAAGTGCAATTCGTCTCGTCCAGGATTTTAACTCATGTCGCCCTGTCCATTTCCTACGACGATAACCATTACACCACAGGCAGAGAATTATCTATATATAAAGCGATTTATTCCGTCAGATAAAATTTTGTAACTTTTCTCTAAAGACCAAGTCCTCTAAAGTGGATGGATAAATGAAAATAAGGAAAGATAACGGCTCCGAGCTGACAAAGAAAAGAAGCAGAAGGTACCCCGCAAAAACAATTATCGACGCCGACTAGGCCGATGACATAGCGATACTGGCAAATACACCCAACCAAGCCGAAACACTACTGCATAGTTTGGAACGAGCAGCCGCAGGCACAGGCCTCTATGTCAATGCACACAAAACGGAATATATGTGCTATAATCAAACGGGGGACATCTTCACTTTAGACGGAACCTCTCTTAAACTAGTAGACAAATTCACTTACCTAGGAAGCAGCGTCAATTCAACCGAAAAGGACATCGACACGAGGTTAACGAAAGCATGGACAGCTATCAATAGGCTATCGATTATTTCGGAAATCAGACCTAACCGATAAAATGAAACGCAGTTTCTTCCAGGCAGCGGTCACATCGATACTGCTATATGGATGCACTACATGGACTCTAACAAAACGGCTGGAGAAGAAGCTAGACGGCAATTACACAAGAATGCTGCGAGCAATCTTGAACAAGTCCTGGCGGCAACACCCCACAAGACACCAACTGTACGGTCACCTGCCTCCTATCACGAAAACTATTCAAGTTAGACGAACCAGACATGCAGGACACTGCTGGAGAAGCAGGGACGAACTCATAAGTGATGTACTCTTATGGACCCCCACACATGGCCGTGCAAAAGCAGGACGACCAGCATGAACATACATTCAGCAACTATGTGAGGATACAGGATGTTGTCCTGAAGACCTGCCTGAGGCGATGAACGATAGGGAAAAGTGGCGAGAGAGGGTCAGGGATATCCGTGCTACCAGCACGACATGATGATGATGATGATAAAAGAATGGTTCAATATCTTTTTAAAGGAATGTAAACCTTCGTAGATTATTTTACGAGAAAGCCATCCTAGTAAAAGAACAATGGTGGAACTATTTGACTCTTCGCTGGGGAGATAAAAGGAATTCATACTCTCCCTAAGAGTGCTTGGCTGAAAATTAACGTAATAACATGCCAGGAGTTTGAACTCGCTTACTACAGCATCACAGTCTATCACGTTGGCCACTACAAGGACTCCCAAAAGTAAAAATCGATTTGTTAACGATTAGAGCATTACATGCTATAAATTCGCTAATGTCAATAGCATGTTAGTTGGGGCTGTAGAATACACGGAAAGCATCTTTGTAGAGGGATAAGACTCTCCAACCAACGAACGTCCTGGATATATGACATTAAACCTTCAGATGGTGATGCTCCAGTAATGCTGAAGCTTTTGGGTATACAGGGTACCCATCACTCCTAGGTTCAGTCTGACCTGGAGAGGCAGAAACTGATAGGGACCTACATATGAGTCAAATAGAACTGTTTGACATTTAACCTGAGTCCAGCAAATAACTTATGTTAAACTGAATTGTTAGAAATAGAACTGTTCGGTCATTTAACTTTGAGTGAACAAATGATTGATGTTTACTTGAAGTGTAAGTGATACATACCAGTATTTGAAACCATTTAAATGTGTGCAAAGATGAGCAAAGGTTCGTTAAATATTATTTGTTTACAAATCATATATTATTGATATATATGTACAAAGAGTATCTGACATTAAATAATCTACAATTGTTGATATGCTTTAAAGCCAAGTCAAACCAAGCCTAAAATATATGAATTATGAATTTTTGAAATTTTTTCGTAAAACCCAGAATCGTTTGACATAAATTGATATTTCTGTCTGATGATTGTGTGATCCACCTGAAACTGCACGTAACGGAATTCAAGAGCTTATTATTCGTACATTGTGGGTTTTATCTCTGCATAAAAAAATCGAACATTCTTTAATAAAACAACTTTACTTATTTGAGTTAATTTTATCATTATATTACACAAGCACAAACACACTCACTCACATACCCCCACACGTGTATATATATATATATATATGTGTGTGTGTGTGTGTGTGTGTGTGTGTGTGTGTGTGTGATGTAACTTGACCTCGCTACATACGTAGGAAAGAGAAATGTCTTTGTTAATATAAAACAAAAAATTTAGAAATCCAAATGGATAAGTATTCTTTTCACAGATATACACAATTTAATCTCTGTTTCTCTGTCTGTCAGTCTGTCAGTCTGCCTGCATCCCCTCCCTCATTCTCTCTCTCTCTCTCTCTCTCTCTCTCTCTCTCTCTCTCTCTCTCTCTCTCTCTGTAGCACTTACTCTCTCTTTTAACGTTCACCATGACTTCCATCTTCTCAATCTGTGTTACAGTGAGCTCTACCTTTATTAGTTTCTTTATCTCTCCAATTCCTTCTCCATTCGTTTTCTAACGCTCTTTTTTCTTTCTTTTTTTCTTTTTACATGTATGATCCTAAAAGATTTCAGTCAACCGGTGTTCTTATGTTCTAAACATGGTTTGTATCGCCATCTCGAGCCCTTTATTATAGGAACCACCATTCTTTTATTAAACGCGACAATGCTGCATTTTAGTTATTCAAAAGCTAGTACAGCTTCTCTAAATCTGTCCCGCTCAGGGACCTCAAACCAGCAGCCCTTAAACTGTTTTTCTATGCCACTCAACAGAACAATTTTCATAAAACTTGCTAAATTTTACCTTACTTGGTCAATGTTTCTCAAAAAAAAAATGTAGAATTCATTTTGTATTTCAATCACTTTTACTTCAAAATCAAAAGCTGAAAAGTAAAAATAATCTAATTTTATATACATTAAAAAATGACAACGTTCTAAATAAGAACGTTGTAAATCTATATCAGCTTATTTCAAAGATTTCTTCAGATTCTCCATTGACTGAGATTATGGAAAATTAACTTACACAACGGATCAACATTTTCTTGTTTCATAACGTGAGTAAGGATAGATTTGATAAATCATATTGGTATGGAGAGTGTACTTGAGATGACAGACAACTAATACACATAACAGAACATAAGGAAATTTGTTTTGTTTTATAACATAAGAAATAGACTTGTCAACTCATATTGAAATGGGAAAGGTGTAGTTGAAATGACAGACAATACACACAAATAGAAACCATAGAAAAGGTTTGATACATGATTGTTAAATAAATAGAAAACATACCCGCTATTTCTTCAAGCGTGATAAAACTTTGGATTTTGCTTTTGTTTTAGTAATATTTATTGTACAATTTATTGTAATTTACCTATGAAATACAATAAAGTGGAAAACGAGAAAAAGAGAATTTACCCAAAGAAAAAACAGATTTAAGTGAAATTTAAAACAGAAAATATCTCCCCGACCCTGACATTTTGTACTAATTTACATATCACACATATTATCATGTGTATACTCATTTTGATGAAAAAAAAGTGCAACTTAGCAGCTGTATTGCAGATTAGTATTATAACTGATGGAAATCACGCCCTCTCCGTATCGGATTTTTGTCCCGCTTCTCCAGGACGTATTGACCCTTTTAGGTCCTTCAGTTTGCAACCCTTGTTTTAGCTGGACACTGTTAATAAACTTGATTAGAAACTGAGCTCAGGCTAGCGCAAGGTCAACATAATTGGTAGCCCAGAGAATAACGAACTTCCCCTTGGAAATCTTCAAACCATTGCCTTATAGAAGCCGTATCCAATCTGCGCAACGGAGAGTGGGTCTGAATAATGCCATTATTACTCGGAGGACAGTTGTATTCCCAATAGAACTATCATATTTATTGATGGTAATTATATTTGTCAGTGCACATATCTGTTAGATGGCTGAATGGTTTCTTGCAGAAATGCTTCTACTGGCCATCAAGAGGAGAGTGAAATGTCTACCAGACATAATAAAAGTCTAATCAGCAATTAACATACCACGTTCCAAGCATTTACTCAGTATTTCAACGATTTCTCCATTTCTACTTTATTCCTGTTTTAATGGCCAAAAGAAAACGACATCAGAAAAATGTTAATCGCCGTCATATTGAGACGCACTCAATAAGATGCAGATGTGTGGTTGAAAAGTAATAAAAAGCAAAAGATGAAGTTGTAATGTTCTTAAACGCAACAAGAAAATGTCCTTATGATTGAAGATTAGATTAAATGATCGAAGTGAAAGTGAAAGTTAGAATAAAAGGGAAAATAAGAACGATAAGTGAATAGAACAAGAAAGCAACGGGAAACAAAAAAGGACATTGAATACGAGCTGAAAAGAGAAATGACGAAGTTAATATTTGAAATGATCTAGCAGAATAAAAAAAATATAATAAAAGATATTAAAATCAATTGTACGGTCAGGGTTGAATACGTCCTGAAAATGAAAGTAGATATTTATATATATATACCAACCCCTCCTCTTGGGCAGGATATGACACAGGGTCAATTTTGTAAGTGGAGTTTAACAGGTTTGAATTCAGAGTTTTCCTTCTCCTAGACTAGTTGCCTCACCAAGGCTGAAGAACCAAGTCTGCCCTACTATTTACCCATAGCTGGAGGGAGAATAATTGGATTCATACCTTTCCCAAGGGTATTAGTGCAATGTGAAAGTAGATGTTTATAAGGTACTGAAGAATTGCATCAAAGATGCTAGTGGCTTAATGACTATCGTCGAACGAGTAGATACGCCTAACTGAGTTCAATTCCTGAACGAATGTATAAAACCAAAGTTTTGTAATTTTTTTATGAGAGTTTGAGTGAAGAGTACTTTTTAATATGAGATCACTCTCTCCTTAAATTTGATACATTTTGATTGTTATTTATGGTAAAAGGAGGCACTTCTGTCATAATGATTCTCCTTGTAGGAAGTAGATTCGACCATTCAAATTCAAATCTTGAACGAGGCTGTTTGCATTTCACATAGGGCTTATACTCTTTGGTATGAATCCAGTTCTTCTCCTTCCAGCTATGAGTAAAGAGGAGGGCAAACTAGGATTTTAAACCTGGGTATGGTAACCTATTTAGAAGAGGGGGAAATCTGAATTGAAACCACTTGTAGATCTGGAAGGAATAGGCTCTGCCAGGTTATTCTTACCAAAGATTCCACGACGAAACCAGATTGTGAGACAACTAAGATTCAGTGATCAAGGAGAATTGCGTAATGTGGTTGAATCTGCCAAACAATTGCACCTTATCTTACCAAACGTACTTCTATTGTGAATATGTACTGGGGTATATTGCTATTTTTTTTTTAATTTAGGATTTTTTGCATTAATTATTTCTTTACCAAATGTGAGTTTTTCCGACCAGTTGGCAGTTTTTCATTGAAATTCAAGGGACATCATGCCTCCTTAGATCTCCATGACTCTTCAAAATATTCAAACTTTTGAAGCGTTTTCCACTTATCTAAAATTAAATCTCGTTTCTTAATATTATCTAAAATTAGATTTTTTTTGTTTTATTTTTGATCTGGATTGGGCGATCTGTTTGTATCAGAAAGTCCCTAAGAATATTGTGAGCCTCGTTTTGGTTTTGTTGAGTCTGGTTGTGTTTTATAGCATATCAGCTCTTTTGGGTTATTTAATACGAAATCATGTTTGTTCCAATATATTAAATATAAGTCGATAAAACATTTAAGTCTGGAAATTTTTACTTTTATCATGTTAAACTTTTTATAATTCATAAGAAGATTGATTTGAAATAGCTGATGTAAGAATCATTTTGGTAATATAAAAACAGCTGAATATTTAGTATTTAAAAAGTTATTTTCGCTGTAAAACAATATTTGCAAGCAATAATTTGCATCAAAACGAATTTATTTATGAATTACATGTTGAGTTCAATAAGATTTTCTTTCATATTCATGAAGACATCTATTAATGAATAGTTTATTTTGTAAGAAAGATCTTGGAAATAATCTTTTAAATAAAAATATTCTCCAATGTAAATATTTATATTTTCCTGGATTATTCCTTGATTTTAATAGCATGTTAGCCTGTATAGGGTTATTTTATTCCTACAGGTTCAGGAATAACATTTATATTTACATGTTTTTGTTGTTTTTTCTGAAATAATTTCTTTAAAAATAGTTATTTGATACCAAACATTCCAATTTACCAGATCTATTTGACCTATAGATAGGACCCTAACTGGTTCAACCACTCCTGGTCACAAATACAATCTACAAAAACCAATGAGGTGAACTGAACCTGTAATTCTACTACATCAAACTCGTTGTTTAGGAAATTAGAATAGTAAGGTGTGGTCCAATAACCCACAAAATATTTCCATGGCGACAGGTGCTTCGACAAGCCTGTGTAAAAATATGCATATTTGGCCAGTTTGTGATTCCAAAATATTACATGAATTTAGAATTGCCAAAATGAGTGCGTGAAAAAACTCTCATCCAATATTTCGAACTATTGAAGCCTAGAAAAACTAAACTTATTAAGTTATATTTTGCTTTTGTTGCTGAATAAAAACCAAAATTGTGGTGATCTTTTTGCAAAAAATACGTTTATTTTTAAAAGTTGATATTTGCCCAATTCATTTGTTGGTCAATTATCCTGTTATTTTGAAGAATTTGACTTTTTCATGATAGCTTCAGGGAGTCTTAAGCAATCATAATCTCTGGGTTTTTTTCGTAATTTTCATTGAACTTAACCTTGCAACAACGGTCGACACTTCTTTGTTTACATTTAAATTAGCATGAAATTACGATAAATATATATCTATCAACCAGTCTAAAACTTATCAAATTTTGCGACATTTGATATAAATTCAGTTTAAAAGTAAAAGCATGCATATACACATACTGTTACGACCCTCCCCTCCATGTATCTCTCTCGTGTTTGGTTTCTCTATATTTCTCCTTTCTCCCTCTCTCTCACACCCACACACACACTCTTCTCTTAATAAAATGTTTCACTCTGTGAAGGAGAAGACGGAGAGAGCCGGGGTGTCCCGAGTAGAAGCGAAGATGCCCGAAGGAGAACCGGAAGTTTTTGGGACGCCTGCTTTAAAAACTAATTGCGACAAGGTTTCGGTGTGCAATGAATCGGTCGAGAGCAGCTTCTTATAGGAGCAGCTTTTTGCTGATTCAGTTGTCGGTCGCATTTCGGTCGGCCGTGCTGGCTGCGGCGCGGATCTGGCCGGCTGCGTCTCGGTAGCTGGATTTTTCCTACTGCTTCAGGGGGCCTTCCTCCCAGGCTATTACCCGCTTCGTGGGGGGGTTGATCGCCCGGTGCCTGACGCGCCCCTAATAAGGGGAATGCCGACGGGGCCGTAGGCATTTGGGGGAAATGCCGGGCGCGTGTGGGTTACGGCCCTGCGCCGGACCCACCAAAAAAAGACCTTGTGCCACACTTTCACGTTCGGTGGGGCGTGGAACAAATACCGCAATGAATCGCTCGAGATTGGACCGGGTATGTTGGATTATCTTCTGCGTTCGGCCCCCACTTATAGAGAAAGAATCTTAACCTCTGAAAAAAAGTAAGGCATAGTCTTAATATATTTCATAAAGCAACAATGATTTTTTTACAGCCTTACGAAATATCTAAATTTAAGTTTTATAAATTTTACCCAAACATATGACCTTACGATCATAGAAAACTAATAAAATGCATAACACATTATAAAGTATTAAAAACTTCAATTCTTATTTTTATACTTTCTTTCGTTGGTTTCTACGGAGGTTTGGGGATTTTGCCCCTCCTCCTTTGATGTTGAATTGTCGCATTTTGATCTTTCTTTGGAGGGATAGTGGCCCGTATGGAAGATTATCAGTGGTGAGGTGGAATGACCAACAAGTTAATTCGTTTTGTTGTGTTGAGTCTGTTGTTCTTTCCAATGGTGTTCGCAGCTGTGTGACGACCCGTGAATTTTTTTCTCGTCCAAGCTGATACCACCATAGTGGTTGTTTTCCTCAGCAAGGATTAGGTATGTCACCCTATCTCCCACGAACGGGAAGATCATGGCAATACATACATACATACATACATACATACACACACACACATATATATATGATACTTACTTATATATTTTAAGTGCAGTCTTTATATATTTCATAAAACAGCAGTGATTTTTTTCACTGCCTTACGAAATATCTAAATTTAAGTTTAATAAATTTTACCCAAACATATGACCTTACGATCATAGAACACTAATAAAATGCATAATACATTATGAAGTATTAAAAACTTCAATTCTTATTTTTACATTTATGGGGAGTTACCGTGGAGTCATGGCTAAAATATTGGATTGCAGTATCAAAATAAGAGTTCGAACTCCAGTCGCGCTGTTACGTACACTTTCGGAATAATATCCTAAAGAAAGATAGGAATGCTTTTGATATGGATTAGATAATATCATTGCTGTTCTAAAAGGACGGTATTGGAATTAGATAACCCGCAAAGTTTGATATGTCCTTAAACAAAGAAACCAATGATATTGAACCTCAGTATTCTGTATTGATCAAGATTATATGTAAATTCACTTACCTAGTTGAATATCGCGTCACTAAAAATAATAAAATTATGATTTGATCTCTTTGTTTAATGGCATATCAACCTTTGTTGGTTATTTAATACAAAAGTCATCATTCTAGAAAAACAGTAGTGGCACTATTAAACCTCTAGGTGGAAGGATAAGGTATTTGACCGAAAGTGAACGTAATAGCGCGACTGGAGTTTGAACTCCCTTACGACGATTCCACAGTCTAGCGCTTTTACTATTACAGCACGTGGACACCCCCAATCAAACCGAGGAACATGAAGGAAACGGAGAACTTAGGATTGTTTTCATTCGGATTTCATTGCAGACCCCTAATTACAACTGATGTGAAATAGTTATAATAATTATAAATGCCAACAGAATATCAAGTGTAGGTTATGTTAATCCCATTATAAATAAATACTGCAAACATGTTTGAGTGGGAAAGGTGATCAGCTTGGAACTGTGCAAGAAAAGACCATAATAACAAATGGTAACAAAAACAGAATCTCTCCTGGAAAATGACACGCATAAAACTTTTTGAAATACAAACAGATCACCAAATCCCGGCCAGAAGGACAGCCCCTAAGTTTAATTAAAAAAAAAGAACATATTGACCTTTGACAGAGTCGTCAATCAGGGATTTCAGAGACAGGATTTTCCAGCTGTGTAAACAAAGTGATTACCAGAAAACAAGCGATGCGTGGGTGTGAGCAGTTCACGTGGTTTGACAGCCGGAAACGGGTCACATGGCTTGAAAACTGGAATGCATGGGCGTTGGGAAATTATATATACTCAGGTACCCAGTGAGACACAATCAGTCTAAGAGTAGAAGCCGCTCTGAGCACCATCCGTGGCAGGGAGGGGAAAGCGGCTCAGCGTACTTTGATTAAGAGCTTCTCGTCAAAGAAGCAAGGACATAAGGCTCTGAATATGGAATCACAAAGCAGGTTAAAAAAGGGTCAATATAGCAAACCTCCACCAGTCTGTATCTGCCTCCTTCGTCTCTCTGTCTCTATCTCTCTCCTCACCCAGAATTTCGGACCTTTCCAGAAGTAATGAAAAGAAATATATATTTTTATAAAGAAAAGTGGCATGCCTGTCCATCGTTCCTTCTTCCTAATGCCGGTACAGTATACAACATTATAAAAGACGGAATTGGAAATCACGGGCAGAATCGAGGCCATACAGACTACACCATTGTTGAAATTGGCTCGAATATTCAGAAAGAGTACGGGAGTCCTGAAGAGACTTGCTGTCACTCAGACTTAACACTGGTATGAAAAATTCGTAAAATGTAAAATAATAATAACAGTAATAAAGTATGGACTTCGTATGTCATCAGTTTGCCCGATATCAAGTAATAATCGCGCTTGAAACTTTTTATACTGAGGAAAGACTATACCATTGAAACCAGAACCACAAACTAAAAGTATATAATCGATTAAATGTGCTCGTCTCATCGAGTCTAATTCCTGTGACAATAACTATTACGCTATGAGCTCCTGTTTGCATTTCCTTATGTGCTAATACCCTTGGGAAAGAAATGTATCCATCTCCTCTACCCGCCCTCAAAATCAATAAAACAACTACCGTAAAGAAAATAAAAATAGAGAAATCGAGGAGATACTAAAATCGAAAACGCTCTTCACAATAAACGGACAGCCGGCACAAGTAGTTCTATTTCGGCTCGGATATATACGTACATATATATAGAGTCTCGCATGACGAAAGTAAATATAAAGTGAACCAGATATTATTTTAACGATTATTTTATTATGAAACCTGAGTCATAATATGACAGCATATATGAAATTGATATTTTTGCTAAGCCCTTACTTCTAGGGTCGGTCAAAAGTTTTGCCATATTTTGCTACGTGTGAATTTGCGGCGGAATATCCGTAGTTTTTGCACAGTTAAATAAAAAAAGATAAAGAACAACGATATTCATCAAATAATAATAATAATAATAATAATAATATGGACAGCAAGTCAAAGACCTACTTATCAAGTCAGGACAATGATAAAGAAAGGTTGGTTTTCTGACCTTGAAATACTAGAAATACAACAGAAAATAAATAATGAACAAGATAGTAATACAGGACCTGACACATCAAGTATCAACAATCAAAAACAGCCCAACCGAAATGAACCACCAACTTCGGAAAATGAAAACACCACTCTCAACCAAACAAACCAGGACAAACACATACATAAGAACAAAAGATAAATCTTGAAAATTTAAAGAGAATGATATACAGTGAAAAGACAACCTTATCATCATTAAGAAACATAGAATGGAGAACAGTTAACGCGGAAATGAATAAAATAAATCAAGTACTATCTTATATATCAACGAATAATATAACCGAATTAAATGAACTAATCTTATTAGTTTGTGAGAAAATTGGGATCTCCTCAAAAAGTACGAAGAAAAAATCAAAACCGGGATGGGAAATTCAACTGGAAACGTAAATAAGAAAAATATACAAAAACAGGTCAAAATGATAAAACAAAGGAAAGATGCTGGAAAATATAGGAAGAAAAAAGAAAAAGACAAAAAAAAATGAAAATACAACTTGAGGAAATAAACCAGAAACTACTGGCGAAAGAAGGAAGATTAGAAAAATATAGACAAAGGTTAAAACAATACAGACAAAACAGGACATTCCAAAACAACGAACGAAAATTCTATCAATAACTAGGAAATGACAAGAAAACATACCAACCACCGGATACAAAAGAAACTGAAAGATTTTGGACTAAAATATGGCAACCAAATAACATAACGAAAAGGACGAATAGATAAACAACATGACAAGAGAATTACAAGGGCTCGAAGAAGGCTCGAAAGCGGAAATACATATCGATTTACTCAAAAAGACACTAAAAAAATATCAAACTGGAAAACGCCAGGCCAAGACAGAATACATGGTTTCTGGTTCAAGAAACTCACCCCCATTCACTCACAGACTAGCACTAGAAATGAACAGATGCCTACAAAGAGCACACGTACCTGACCAAAGGAAAGACCACATTGATCCAAAAGGACCCAAGCAAACAAAATGCCCCAAAATGCGACAGAACCATAACCCACCTACCGATGATGTGGAAAATATTAACAGCACAAATAAGGGAAGAGATTTACCACTCGCTAACAATCAGTGGATTGTTCCCTGAGGAACAGAAAGGATGCCACAAAGGATCCTGAGGCACAGCAGAGTATGTTTACATCGATCAGCACATCCTTAACGAGAGCAAGACCAAACGGAAAAAACTAGCTATGGCCTGGATTGACAACAAAAAGGCATATGATATGATCCTGCAAAGTTGGATGATAAACTGCCTCAAAATGTACAAAATATCAGATGAAGTCATAAAATTTATCGAGAAAACGATGAAAAATTGGAGAGTGGAATTGACAGCAGGCGGAAGCTTAGCTGATGCAAAGATCCTAAGAGGTATATTTTCCAGGAGATGCACTATCACCCTTACTATTCATAATTGCCATGATGCCACTTAACCACATACTCAGAAAATACAGTCGGATACAAACTTAGTTGATCACAGGAAAAGGGAAACCACCTAATGTACAAGGAAAACATCAAACTATTTGCAAAAAATGAAAAAAATAAACTGGAAATTCTAATGACACAGGAATGGAATTTGGTATAAAAATGTGCCATGCTAGAAATGAAAAGTGGCAAATGGCATCTGATTGACGCAATGTAACTACCAAGTCAAGACAAGATTAGAACGCTCGGAGAAAAGGAAACCTACAAATATTTGGGTATCTTGGAAGATGACACCATCAAACAAGTGGAAATGAAAGACAAAATTTAGAAAGAATATCTCAGAACTAGAAAGCTACTCGAGAAAAAAACTATCAAGCAGAAACCTTGTCAAAGTAATAAATACCTGGACTGTATCCCTCGTTAGATATCCGGTACCCTTTCTGAAATGGACCAGAAAAGCGAATGGACCAAAGACCAAGAAAATCAATGACCATGTATAAAGCATTACATTACGGAGACGACGTTGACAGACTATATGTATCAAGAAAAGAGGGAGGAAGAGGACTTGCCAGCATCGAAGACAGCGTTGATGCATCGATACAACGACTCGAGGAATACATACGAAGGAGGACAGATTATAGCCATCAGAAACAATACTGGCAACACGATTAATAACAGAATGACAATAACTAGGAAACAAGAATGGAAAGAAAAACAACTCTATGGGCGTTTTAAACGACTAATAAACAACATCTTACACGAGAAAACCTGGACGTGGCTAAGAAAAGGAAACTTTAAGAGAGAAACAGAATTTCTCCAAATAGTAGCACAAAGCAACGCCATAAAAACTAATCATATCAAAGTGAGAATAGATAACACGCAACAAAATAGCAAATGTAGGTCATGTGAAACCATCCATCACATAATAATTGTGATTGGTGCTTTGGTACAGTAACTAAAGGATTACTAATGGGACTGAAGGACTTGGAAGTTGGGGGATGATGGAGACCATCCAAGCTACAGCCTTTTTTATTAAGGCCAGAATACTGAGGAGAATCCTGGAGATTTGAGGAGACTTGCTGTCACTTAAACTCCAGTGAAAACCTATCATTTAAAACTGATGTGAGAAAAACTCTGATGGGTAAATAATGATGATAATAATTATATGTATTCAAAAGGAGTTTTTATGTAAATATTTTGAACTTTAGATTATTTTTCTCACTTTTTTTTTTGGGAATTAATCATTTCAATGTCAAGTAAAAAAGTATATATATATATATATATATATATATATATATATATATATATAGTACAATTTGATAGAGACTCAAACTCGGTTAAGTTGTCATAATAAATTTATTTCGGTTGAGAATATTACTATACTCTCCGTCTCGTCAGGTGACAATTTGCATGCTTCTCTCTAGTCGCAGAGTAGCAAATGTGGAGTTACAGTTCGTATTCAGAAGATAAAATAAAGGAATTAAAAAAAAATAAAAATAAAAAAATAAAAATTAGAGAATAAAAAAATAAAAATAAAAATAAGCATAAAAATAAGACTAAAAGTGGAAATCAAAATACAAATTATTTCATTCATAGACGTGGGCAGAGGGGGTCAAAATGTTTGGTGTTAGAACGATTAAGAAACAAGAGTGGAATTAATCTACCGGTCAATTCCTCCCAATTTTGCGTTCTTGTAGGGTTTTTTTTTTCCTTAGCAGGTGCGATTTTCTAAACAGACAAAGATCGTATAACTAATGGCTATCTCATACATGATTTACATTTATCCCTAATATGTCTGTTAATACAAAAAGTAGGGGAATCATATTTATTAATTTTTAAGATAATAAAAATAAATTGAAGAGACCCTTTCGTCTGACGCGTATTCAATAATTACACCTGAAGCGTTTTACAAAAAGCCAAACTTTCCAATAATGGTGGATATTAAAAAAAGCTCAACTCCTAAGATTCCCACAAAGTTCCCAAAATAGACGAAGAATGCCAAATTGTCTTCTTTGTCTTATTGGGAATCATGGGATTTGGGTTTTAAAATATCCCCCTACTGTTTTTGGAGAATAATTTCCCTATTTTTTGTAATGATTAAATTTTCATATATCAGACACTTATATATATATATATATATATATGTGTGTGTGTGTGTGTGTGTGTGTGTGTGTGTGTTCACAGTTCGTCAAGCATATAAAGTAGTTACGATCGATCTGAAATACGCCTGCTCGTCTCCAAGATTATTCTGTAATTTCTCATAATCATATTTCGTTGGTGCGAACCGTAATCTTTTGCATAGCATGCTGGGAGATTGAATATTTAATTTATTTAATTTCATTTTTCTTTCTTTTTATGGATTATTTTATTTTTTTCATTCACTTTAATATTACTGTGGTTTATAGTTTTGAGGTAGTTTGTGAACTTACATGTTACGTATTCCTTCACTTCGGGTGGGACTTTACGAAATCGAACTGAGTCACAAAGCACGGAGCCTTTCTCAAAAGCCACCGAAGCGAATCTGGCAAAATAGCAGTTGGGGAGTATCAGGCGAGCTTGTCATCTCACGGTCCAATGTAGTTCGTCACCTTCACGAGTTCGGTAAATCCGGTGAGTAGTACTAGGAGAGTATCAGGCGAGCTTGTTATCTCACAGTCAAATGTAGTTTGTCACTTTCACGAGCTCGGCAAAAGCATTCAGAGCTACCGAATTGAGCTTAGTGTAAACAAAATATTGCAAAACACATGACTCACTCTTGTATAACAGGTTGATGGTTGAGTTTTATGGCATATCAACCCTTGTAGGTTATTTAATGCCAAATCCTGTGTAGACATATATTGAAAGTATGATTTGTAAACCCATAGTTTAAAGATAACAATTTTAAACGACCCGGAGATCATTTGTTTGCACAAAGTTAAATGGTTTCAAGTAGTAAAGTTGGTGACCGTAGTCGAGGGTGACCCGAAGGCTCCTTTTCGACAGCTACTACACCAATGTGTAGGGGAGGACGCTACTCCTTTCCCTAGATTGCTCCACTTTGGCCTTGATCCGTACCTTATAATGCTGAGTGTTAAGTAAGGAAGCATCAAGTACCATTTTTTGAGTCTTTGGTATGACTCGACCTGGGATTGAACCCCGGTCTCCCAGGCCATTGGCGAACACTCCGGCTGTTTTCAAGTACTGTTATGTAACACTAGATATATTATTTAACATCAGCCATTTGTTTATTCGCAGTTAAGTGGTTATAGATGTATTATTTGTAAGGGAATAGTTTCCGGGTATTTTTATATTTAAATGAGTTTGTGCTATTTTTTTGCACATAATTGAATATTGGTATAGTTTGCATACAGTTAAATGGTTTTAAGTATTGCTATGCAGTACTAACCATTCAATTTAACATCAGTGATTTGTTTGCACACGGTTAAATGGTCCTATTAATCATTTGTTTAGTAAAGTGGTTCCCCGATTTGTTCATAATATTAGTTTTCTTTACACAATCTAATAGTTTCAAGTTTTACTATGTAATAGCAATTATTCAATTTTTGCACATGGTTAAATAGTTTCCAGTATTTCTATCAAACACTAATAGTTCAATTTAGTTTTAATCATTTGTTTACACTCTTGAATGGCTTCAAATACTTTTAAAACAAATAGTTTTATTTGGACACAGTTAAATTGTTTAGACTATTGCACTCTACACTTACATTTCTTTTTAAATATCAGTCGTTGTTTTGCGCAGAGATCAAATAGTCAAAGAGTTCTATAGATTGGACCCTAAAAGGTACTACCATTCCAGGTTAAAGTGCACCTGGGAATAATGCCAATGAAGGGATTCCCAAAGGTCTTTGACTAGAACATCACTATTAGATGGTTTACTGTCATGTCATTCGTTGGAGGGATCTTACCCCACTGCAGAGATGCATTCGGTGTATTTTACACCCCCAGCCAACAGGCACAACCTTGTATTAAATGGAACCAACTCTTTTCTGTTATGCACGATGTATGAGCAAAATGCATCGAAATTGAATCTTTAAATATCTTAATTTTAAAATTAGAAAATCTAAATGACGGATAAACAGCTTAACAACTTTCATAATAAAAATTGGTTTGGTTGATTAGGTTTTATGGCATATCAACCATTGTTGGTTATTTAATGCAAAATCCGGTTTATACATATATGTTAGATATATGATTTGTAAACACATTTTGTTGATAAAATTCTTAAATGAGACTGAGATCTTTTTTGCGCACAGTGAAACGGTTTTAAGTATTGCTATATAACAGTCACAAAAATTAACATCAGTTATTTGTTTGCACAAAGTTTGTTCTATTTGACCAATAGACCGGACGCTATCAGTTGCTACAACTACGGGTCAGTTGGACCTGGGAGCAATAGCAATGAAGGGTTACTCCAAATCCCCCAAATCTCCAAGGCTGGAGCCTCATCATCTGATTGTTTAGTATTATATCAAGAACATTCGTGGTGAGGTCTTACCCTTCTGTTGAGAAGCAGTTAGAGTATTTTTCTGTCCCAACCGACTGGGCTGACATAATAGAGAGATAATACTCAGACATCAAAATATAGACACTATTCACAATATCTTAAGTGATTTCTAAACAATTCAGTATCACTGAGCTGCCAGTGATCTGTTGCAGTTTCTATGGAAACGAATTAGAGTCATTACTTTCTTAGTGTAATATGTGCTTGCTTCCTGCCGGATGAGAGATTGTGAGTTGATCGCCTAGTCCTCGGGGGACTTCTTTCCAGGCAATAACAACACAACAGGGCTAAGTTTATCACTTGGTGCCTGAGGTGCCCCTAAAGGGTAATGCCGAGAGGATCAAGCATTTTTGTGACGGTTACGCATGAATCTCGATTTGTGCGTGGCCCCCAACATTAAAATCACTTGGTGTCGGATAAATGTACCATAATGATACCAAATAAACATGATGTTTTATTCTTCTTCTCATCTAATCTTCTTATCTAATCTTGTCTTCTTGTCTAACTGGCCGGACTCTCTTATCTTCTGTTTGGACTGACTTAGGTTCCTCTTTGTGTCCGTTTCAGTTTTTAATCAATGGACACAACAACTTAGTTTATTTTTTAGACGACTTTATTTCCCTCAAGTCACGTAGAGCCACGCAGCTGGAGAATTGGTGGCTTGCAGCTAATATGTAATACTCTATCTGATTTGCCTGTGCCCACGTGTAGGCCAACCAATCAGATAACAGTTAGAAAGGTCAGCTGTAGGTCAAGTTCTATTAATCACAACACTGGTTTTTCCATGACTCTTCAAATTAACAAATTACCAGTTCAATTATCGAATTAAATTTTCATCCTACCTAACGAAATGAATCTGCACCCTATTCATTATGTAACATATATCCATCGGCATGAAGAAGCTATAATATACGGGAGACATCTTTTTCGAGGTAAAAAACGTTACTTACATAATGATCATACTGAAAGTGAAAGTGAAAGCTGTGGTTAAAATAAAATAAGACTATTACTTAATAATGATTACTATGATTCATGTAAGAAATTGTAATACAATTATTTTGGGATGTGGTCTTCATTTAATGAGATATCAACTTTCGTGGTTTATTCAATTCCAAAATGTCATAGCGGGGAATTCATATTATTCCCAAGTGTAATGGTCTGGAAGTGAACGTAATAGCCAACCGGAGTTCGAACTTGCTTACTACGATGTCACAGCTGAGACGTTAGCCACTACGCGACAGAGACTATGCCAATTACATCGATTTTTGATTGAGTAAATAATTGATAAACGAATATGTCAATTTAGTGGATGTTGAATAAACATGGTAGCGTCGAATCAACCGAAAAGGACATCGAAACGAGGTTAACGAAAGCATGGACAGCTATCAATAGGCTATCGACTATATGGAAATCAGACCTAACCGAAAAAATGAAACGCAGTTTCTTCCAGGCAGCGGTCACATCGATACTGCTATATGGATGCACTACATGGACGCTAACAAAACGGCTGGAGAAGAAACTAGATGGCAATTACACAAGAATGCTGCGTGCAATCCTCAACAAGTCCTGGCGGCAACACCCAACAAGACACCAACTGTATGGCCACCTGCCCCCTATCACGAAAACTATTCAAGTTAGACGAACCAGACATGCAGGACATTGCTGGAGAAGCAGAGATGAACTCATAAGAGATGTACTCTTATGGATCCCCACACACGGCCGCGCAAAAGCAGGACGACCAGCACGAACGTACATTCAGCAGCTATGTGAGGATACAGGTTGTTGTCCTGAAGACTTACCTAGGGCGATGAACGATAGGGAGGAGTGGCGAAAGAGGGTCAGGGATATCCGTGCTGCCAGCACGATATGATGATGATGATGATGATATATATATATATATATATATATATATATATATTCATCTTAAACATATATGTATCAAATAAATATATGCTGAATAAATTATATATATATATATATATAATCATTAACAAATATGATTATAGATATGCTGGTCTCCTCTAGACTGAAATAGGAGGAACAGTTCGATATGAATTGTATTTTATACATAGTGATCAACTACTGTAGGAGCTATTTAATGATAATATTAATACCTGCATACAAGTTGCTTCTCTCCATGATACCATCCACCCGGCTAACAAATATTCAGATCGAGACTCAGAGTCGCCGGAACGAGGCTTGGATTCCATTTTGTAACATCGTTTTTTTACCAGCTCTGCCTTTTTTTACGTAGATCAATCTTTTTTAGAAACACATTGCTCCTCTCATCTTATTTGTTGGGAGAAGCGATATGTATGCAATCATAATTATATATATATATATATATATATATATATATATATATATATATATATATATATATATAAGGTGTGGGTGCGTGTGGGTGAATAAATGCAAATTTCTATATGAGTTTCAGTATTCATGCTAACACCAAAACAGTCTAGATCATATTAAATTGTTACAATACATGATCAACGTGCATTGTGTATTATATATACTAACAAATACCGTATATCACAATCGTATACTCTCTAGTTTCGATAGGGATTTTAAAAAGCAAGTCTTGATATATTTTTGCATATATATATATATATATATATATATGTGTGTGTGTGTGTGTGTGTATCTTTCATACCCCGGTTGATGGCACTAGATTGGGCTGAAAGTACAAGGGAACTAATTAAATATGGGGGTTTCATTAACCAATTCCCGTCGGATGCCATAAAATCAATGCGGTGACTCGAAACGACATATACAAAAATGTGTAGACAAACCATGTAATATCTATATCTATATATATATACATATATATATAGGAATTACTTTTCTGTTAAACTTTTATTGAAATGTCATGAAAATCAGAAATATATACTTTTGAAATGAGAAATTAAGAGCAGGGATTTTTTCTTTTCAAAAGCAACAATGAAAATAAAGACTTAAGAATCCATACATCGACATACAAATATGACGGTCTTCATGTCCCTATAACATCAATCAACTTCTCTAAAAGGGGTTAATTTTATATAAAAGGATGAAACTGAAATCAATTACATTCAATTTTTTTCCATTTCCTTTGTTTGTTGTTTTGGTTTGTTTAATGGCATATCAATCTTTGTAGGTTATTTCATGTCAAAGACATCCATCTAGAAGAACAGTAGTGGTATCATTTAACCCATAGCTGGAAGAATAAGGGTTTCATACCTTTCCCAAAGGGAATTTGTCCATAAGTGAACGTAACAGCGCGAGAGTAGTTCAAACTCGTTAACTACGATTCCGCATTCCATCGCTCTAATCATTACACCACGAGGAGTGAGTATTTTTATTTTGTATGATTCAAGATAAAAATGCTCGCTGCGAAAATAAAGTACGAAGGCAAATATCAAATGAATAAAAGAACGAATACATAAATGTTGGTTAAAAACGCCTATACTGATTGGGCAATCTCCTCCAACTTCAGAGTAATGAACAATTATATTGTTATGCAAACACGATGGTTTAGACGACGCCAGTCGAAGCAAAAGAAAATCAGACAGAATAACTTATCAGGGACGGTGTAGCATTCAAAGTTAAATTTTATTCATTTCCGTTAAAATCGAGAATTCGGATGATGCAAAATGGCCTAAAGCGCCAATAGAAACACTCGCTAAATTGGACGGGATTTTGTATTATTCTCTGTGTTAGAGGATTAGATAACTTAAGGGTATAAAAATCATTGTATTGTATGCCACTATTTGCTGGATTATTATATATATATATATATATATGTGTGTGTGTGTGTGTGTGTGTTAGAGGTGTAATGGTTACCGTTGTGTTGAATGGATTCGGTGACCTGAGTTTAAAACTTAGTCGAGGCTCTTTGTATTTCACATATAACTAATACACTTGGCAAAGGTGAATCTGACTATTTCCTATCCGGCTACGAGTAAATTGTAAGCCTGGTATGGCAACCGGTCTAGGAGAAGGAAAACTATAATCAAAACCTGCTAAACTTCTCCTAACGATTGCCCTTGTGTCACATTCTGTTTGTGCGAAGTGGTTGGGTAAATACAAATGATGGGGGCAAAAAAATAATGAGAAATTCAATCGATAAAGAGATAGATAGATCGATAAGGGAGTTCAATTCATGAAAACATAAAACTCATACCTCTAGTTAAATTCGTACAGAGAAGAACTTTTCTCTGCCTGTCTACTTTCTCTCTCTCTCTCTCTCTCTCTCTCTCTCTCTCTCTCTCTCTCTCTCTCTCTCTCTCTCTCTCTCTCTTACACATATACAAACACACACACATAGTTGTATATAGTTAATTTGGCACAGACACGAACTGAAATTATACTGTCACTTATGTGGGGTATGGAGAGGCTGAAGATCAGGGGCAATGAGCAAGACTGTGTTGCCGTTCGATATCTGACTCCAGATTTTGGTTATTTTATTTTAACACCACATTGGTTAGTCAGTGTAACGCCTTGCCCACAAAGTCCCAAAGAATTATACGAAAGAAAAGACAGCAACAGATAAGAGACGAAGATGTTTCTTTTATACTTTCCTTTATTTACTGTGTTCAACAACCATTCTATGGGTGAGGGTGTTTTTCCTGAATATATTGAAATGGTTGGATCCCCCAGTTAAGGTGTCAAAAATACGTTAAATCATTTCATGTATGTATTTGTCCTCATTTGGTATTTCGGGCTTGCATAAGGGTTAGTTTTCTTTTGATAGTTTATCAAAGTCCGGTAAGGGTTAGTTGATAGTTCATTTGTGGGTCTTGTAATATGTCAGCATAATGCTGACCGAGAGAGAGCTGCTACTGGGTGAAAGGGACTAACCGACGCTACGTCCAAAGACGTATGCATAGTTCCCTGACACCGGAAAGCAACGATGTTGTCAGAACGCTGGTCACTGCCTGAAAGAGAAAGAAAGTCTGTTCCCCTTTGTCAAGAGGAGGCCTTCTTTCTTTTACGCATGCGTCATCCCCTTTTCCTGTTAGGGACCTCTAGGAGTTTCTGCAAATCTTATATTTTTCTTTTCCTTTTTTTTTTAATTTAATTTAAATTTTTATTTATTTATTTATTCGTTCCCTACACTTACACTTATTGACACCTTTACGATTAGAATCTTTTAAAACTATCAACACAATCTTGCCTGTAATCGATTATCATCATCATCATCATCATGACGTGATGATAACACAGAGTTCTCTGATCTTCTCTCTTTCTGACTGTCTATCTGCCTGTCTCTCATGCGTGCGCTCTCTTAGACTCTCTCTCACACACACAAACACGCACCATCCAAATTTATCGTCCATCGCTCCTGGCAGGTCATCTAGACTGCATCAAATATCTGCATTGAGCTGATATATGTAAGTCCTTGTCTGTTAATAAACCTTCACCTGTGAATTCGAGTCTTATGGGTGCCCCATTCATATGGCTTTGTGCCACATCTAAACAATAGGCTTAGTAAATTACTACGAGATAGCCAACACTGAGCCCCTTGGGTAGTGTAATGATTAACATTCTAGACTAGTAAACCATCACAAGTGAGTTCGAGTCTTACGAGGGTTGTCTAACAAGTCGTAATTTAGTAAGCAAAAGGCTTACTAAATTACGACTTGTTAGACAACACTGGCGAATCCATGTCTAGATACTATATTATTTAACATATTATATATATATATATATATATATATATATATATATATATATATATATGTGTGTGTATGTGTGTGTGTGTGTGTCTACAAGTAAATATTTCTGTGGGTGTTTTTGTGTGTAAGTGAGTGTGTAGTTAAAATGATATAACCACTTTCTGTTGTAAAAGTAGATATCATCAAAAAGTCACAGAATTGATCTAACAATTCTAAAGAATTCATCGGCAAAATGGAACCATGATTAGACGACTTCGAGTTATTTACTCAGCTCAATTTATTTTGGCACATGGCCATTTTTGGGGAGTGTCTAATGAAAATCGTGTAGCCTAGTCTAGCGAATTGCTCTTCACGGCAACCTTTTTAATCATCGAACAAATTCAGGTGCACCCTTTTGCGCTGTTCATTAGCGACTAAACATCGGGTTGTAAATTATTATTTGCTTCTAATTAGCTTACTGTCAACGCCTTTCAGGATGTTAAATTTCACTTAACGTATTGTAATCACCTTTGACAATTATATCGATGAATATTTACTTTACTTGATCTTTTGCCATTTGCTAAAATGACTATTATGAATTGAATTGCCATGACCAGAAGATCCGGCAAGCACTGCGCGTGATATACTGAACCACTGGACAGCTGCTTCCACCTTATTAGGTCTCATCAGCAGTGTATACAGTGATCTCACCCACTGGAGATTGAATTAGCGACCACCGAATGTAGAGCCGATGCTCTTACCTCTGAGATACTTCTCATTGGTAATTCAATTTATAATGTATGATACTTCTATTCAAAAATTAAAAATCTATGTCTAAAATGACTACATTGATATTCATGTAAGCTTTGATTTGACGTATTTTAAAAGCAGAATGGGTTTTGAACGCCTCGTTTACATATATTCGGTAAAAGTTTGTAACAAATCTTAACTACTTGCCTTGTATACTGGGTAGAATTACCAGAAATATGATCGGTACCTTTTCTTGTTTTTCTTTATAAATCAAAATGTACGCATCGGTAGAGTAAGAGCGAGTCGGAGATGGTTGGAATGCTCACACACAGGAACGACGGTACGGTTTTCTGTGAAACTTCTCTGACTTTCTGTTTCGTACTTTCCAGGTTTATATAATTTTCAGAACACCCTCACAAACCCTGTGGCCGCTTCTTTCGCCTACACGCCGCGCATGGATATGCCTCCAGTCTAGTAAGCCACCTTATCAACCCACGTGTCACTTCCGTTGAGGAACACCTGCGTTCTGTTTAATTTAGGAAGTAAATGAATAGTCTTCTATGCCACCCATGTAATTCACGCGACATTTCAGCTGAGGCATCGTCCTATTTACCTTAGAAAACAGGCGTACATCCTGTCTTTCCATCCACACAACTTATGCGGTATGTCAAAGGAATCTTCCTGTCTCTATCCAACACTTGATCCCATAAAATCGGCATTATACAACTTATACTTTAAAGCGTCATCTAATGGATTACAAATATCTGATAACTACTGTGCGATGTCTATTTACTATGTCCATATAAGATGCATAATTCTTGACTAAAGACTGTGCCTGAATTCATTCAATATTTCTTTAGGAAATGTATTTTTTGATTAAAAAAAAACATATTGAAAATTGAATTTTGCTTATCAGAAGCACAGATTTTCAATGTCTGCATATGAGTTTTTATAAAATGATATCATGAAAGAAATACTCAAATCCAATCAAAATTCTACTTCTACCTTTCTAAAGTAAGCTGTTTCTCCTTTGATTGATTGAGTGATTGATTGATTATTTTACGGCATATCAACCCATTTGGGGTTATTTTAAATTTTCGTATAACTGTTTCTTAAAGGTTTTCTGAACTCAGTACATTCGAAGGCCAATGATATTGAAACATATTTATTTGACCCATAGATGGGACTCTGTTATTTAGAATCTCTCTTTATCAGAATGGAACTGAGAGGGCAGTGAAGGGGTACTCTGCACAGGGTTATGTTAAGCTCTTATGCAACGAAACAGATACACAATAAACGAATCATTATTTTATTCTTGTCTTCAGTTCTGCCACAGTTTCTTGATATTTACAAGGACTGGCACAGGGGCCTTAGCTTTCTTACTCTGCCTAGAGTTATTATGTCATCCCCATCTTAGAAGTGAACAGTCCCTGCTTAATTTCACTCATTTGATGTTGACCATTGCTTTCAATGTTATTTGTTCATAAGTCCTTAAACAAAAAATTAGATAAAACTGAATAAACCTCGTAGTATATACTCCTGATAAGAATTATGGACTGACGACTCTTAGTCTATGTTTTCGCAGGCTTTTTCTTTAGCAGTAAATAAACTATTAATACTCAAGACGCAAAACATTTTTTTTTCGTTAAGAACTAAACATTTATGAAATATTCCTAAAAATAACTGGATTGAATTATATGAATTAAGAGCCTATTTTTTCCTAGCCATTAAGAGGAAATATTTGACGGAATAACACAATTGTGAGGAAAAAATATTAAATAAATTGACAAAAGGGCTTTTATGACAACCTTAATTCTTTCAAGCGTTGACTTCATTCATTTAAGGCAATATTCCTAATGAAAGTTGTTACACTATTTCCAAATGTCAGTTAATACATCTTCTTTGGTGGGTGGAGGATTCCCATGGATTGGTTTTTAAAGTCGATCAAAGAGATTTAGATTTGGATTTATTGGATTTATAGGATTTAGCAATGTTATTGGTTTTATATGCTTTTCCTGCAGAAAAGCCTAAATTCTCTAGCAATTATATTTGACATCAATTCGAGTCTCAATAAAGTGTCGTATGATAAAACTAAAATAAGCAAGACGTTAAACTTATGAAGTAAGGCTACTTTTTTATCCAGTACGGTATGATTTTCATTTTTATTCGGTAAACAATGCACATCTTACTTTTACGAAATATACGTCACTGATATATATATATATATATATATATATATATATGTGTGTGTGTGTGTGTGTATATATATCTAGTAAAGAATGGTAAACGTAAAAAAACAAATTCCACTTACCCTTCATTGACTACTGCGTTACCGACAGTTTCAAGGGGGCGTGGAATTTCAGAGAAAGTCCCAATGACCTAGCGGCTAACGTTCTGGACTGTGACATGGTACTAAGCGAGTTCGAACTCCAGTTATGTTATTACGTTCACTTTCAGACTAATACTCTTAAGAAAAGTAAGACATCTCTATCCCCCCCCCACCAGCTATAGGTTGAATAGTGCCACTACTGTCCTTGTACAGGGATAAGTTTGGTATTAAATAACCCACGAAGGTCAATATGCCATTAAACAAATAAAATGAACCGATAAAAAAAAAATTAACCTCAATATGAGGTCAGGGGTTAATACATAGTTCACTGGTTGACAACATCAGAAGATTGCAATTTTCTCACACGAAGGAACATTGCATGAAACAGCTGGTAAAAACTGAATAAACCTTGTTTGTTTTACGTATACATCATCATCATCATCATGTCCTTGACACACACACACACACACACACACACACACACACACACACTCTCTCTCTCTCTCTCTCTCTCTCTCTCTCTCTCTCTCTGTCTTTCTCGGCGCTCGTCTCTATCGTCTATTACTTCCGGTAGGTCTTCTGTGTCAGCACAGAGCTGTTGTAGATAAGTTCTAGCTGGTCGTCAAACACTTGCTCGTCCGTGTGAAGGGGTCCAGAGGAGAACGTCGCTTATGACGTCGTCTCCACTTCTCCAGCAGTGTTCAGCATGTCTTGTTCGTCGGATTTTGATGGTTTTAGAGATGGGAAGTAAGTGGCCGTAGAGCTTCTGCTTTGTGAGAAGTTGCTTTAAGGATTTATTTAATATAGCTCGCTGCATTCTTGTGGCATTACCGTCTAACCCTTTCTCTATACGCTAAGTCAGCGTCCACGTGGTGCATCCATATAGTAGTATGAACACGACTGCTGTCTGGAAAAAAATTGCGTTTTATTTTATCGGACAGATCTGACTTCCATATGACCGATAGACTATCGATAGCTATCCATGCCTTCGCTAGCTGCCTATTGATGTCGTTTTCTGTAAATGAGATGCTGCTTCCGAGGTATGTTAACTTAAAAGTTTCAGAGATCCACCTTTTAGTATGGAGATTGGGTTAGGGTTCTTTGTTTAATGGCATATCAACCTTTGTATATTATTAAATGCCTGAGTCATTCTCCTAGAAGAACAGTAGTGGTACTATTTAACCCATAGGTGAGAGGATAAGGGGGTTCATACCTTTCCCAAGGGTACTAGTTCGAAATTGAACGTAATAGCGTGACTGGACTTCCAAATCGCTTATTACGATTCCGCAGCCCAGCGCTTTAACCATTACACTATGAGGATACCCCCATTAATATGTAGATATCTCCTTTTTGATTTTGATTAAAGCACATGTATTCGGTTTTGTCAGCATTGATATGGAGGCCTATGCCACTGTCGGCTTTCTCCAGAATCGCAAAACTTTACATTTCCCGGACTGATAGGATTCAGACATGTGGTACCTTTAGTTATGCTTCAATATGCAAAACAAATGCAGTTTTACTTTGGAGATCAGTTTGGTAAATGCTATATTCGCTTCGTGTGAATCATTTAAGGAACGGCCTTTGAATGAGACTGTCAGAATATCGAATGTCTTGTTGTCATTAAATCCTCCGTGACATAAATCAGTGTGTGAACATTCAATTATAATCCGAAAAGTCTTGGAAAGTTTGGAATTACTGGAAATCCGAGAAAGAGTAATCATTCAGACCCGGGGATGGGTAAAATAAGGCCGTATACTGAAACGTGAGCGCTGTAGCATTGAAAAGACATGTAACTATTTCAGTTCGAGTCACCTGACTGCAAACTACACTATGATTAAATACAGTAAGCTATGCGAAAAATATATATATAAACCCCGCATGACACACTGTGAGTGATGAAAACTTTTCAGGTTCGACCATGAAGACAAATCATCATAATCATCATCATCATGTCGTGCCGCCAGCGCGAATATCCCTGACCCTCTCTCACCACTTCTCCCTTTCGTTCATCGCCTCTGGCAGGTATTCAGGGCTACATCCCGTATCCTCTCGTAGCTGTTGTACGTATGTTCGGGCTGGTTGTCCTGTTTATGCTCGGTCATATGTGGGGGTCCATAGGAGTACATAACTTATGAGCTCGTCCCTGCTTCTCCAGCAGTGTCCTGTGTGTCTGGTTCGTAGTCGGTTCGTATTTAACCAATTCCTTTCGCAAGGGTTAGGACACAAAGTCAATGCTTTAAGTGTAGTGCAGCTGGTATAAATTTATTGTTTTCCACTCCTTAGACCGGTTGTTTTATCAAGTCTAAAGAAACCCGTTCGAGATATCATTTACCCACTGTTTGGTCGTGAATAGATGAAATTGTGTGTCTTTCTGAAGAGTATAAGCGTACGTGAAAATTAAGTTGACTACCTAGGAATTGAACTTAGCTCTAAGAGTTTGAAAAAGATATTTGTTACACCTGAAAGTTATACTAACAGAAACAAATAGTAAGTTTGGTTTGGTTTGGTTTTATGGCATATCAACCATTGTAGGTTATTTAATGCCATATCCTATATATATATATATATATATATATATATATATATATATATATAATTTGTAAACACATTTTGTAGATAACATTCTTAAAAGAGCCTGAGCGCTTTTTTGCACACAGTAGAATATTTTCAGTTATTGCTACATAACTTTCACAATTTAACATTAGTCATTTGTTTGCACATAGTTTGGTCTACTTGATCTATAGATAGGACCCTATCAGATACTACCACTCCACGTTAGAGTGTACCAGGGAGCAATGGCAATAAAGTGTTACTCCATATTCCCCAAACCTCTAGTATAACTAGAGCATGAGAGATTGTTTAATTTTACATCTAGTATTTCGTTTTCGTGGCTTACCCTTCTGCAGAGATGCAGTCAGTGTATTCTACCGCCCTAGCCGACTGGGTTCAAATCGCAAGTGTAAAAATTGTAAAAATAAGCAGACTCGCCAAGGATTTGATTTTGGCTCGTTGAAGGAAATTATTACGATGATATCAAGAGCCACCAGTTCAAAATAATAATACTTACTGAAACCATATAAAGTTAGGTAATCTAAACAGTTTGTTGTGAGTTCAGAAAAGAAAACTTATGCCAATATAGATTTGGCTAGACAATCAAACAAAAAGAAAAATGAATATAAAAGAAAAAAAAAACACCATGGTTGTACACTTAGGACAATCACAAAGACACCGTAGGTGGGATTGTATGAACTTCAGTTTGAAGGGAAGATCAAGAATGTCTAAGTCACGATAATAGGTTTTAGAGAGTTAAGAAGATTTTCCGTTACTCGAGCTAGAGTACATCCAGCTAGCATTAAAAAGCATGAAATATCAAATATTTGAAATAATAATCAGCCGCGTTGGCAGTACTCAGAATAAAACTGCTTCCCCCTCAATAGGGGTAAGTCTCCCGACAAAAAGTGGTGTACTGGCTTTGTAACTAAACAGCATCCTGTTGTGATGCCCTAGTTCAGGCGCTTTGCGGAGTGCCAACTTCATTACCATGTCCACTCTGACCCAAGATTATAATATCTGTTAAGTCTCGATTTATGGGTCAAACAGACGTTTAAAAATCAATAGGTGTGATATGCTTTCTTTGTTTAAAGGTGTATCAAACTTTGTGAGTCATTTAATGCCAAAGCTATACCTGAAGTGATCCTGTTTAACCAAAGCCACATTATCCTATTTAACCCATAGTTTTGGAGATAAGAGAGTTTATGCTTTTCTCGTGCGTATTAATTTGAAAGTGAACGTAATAGCGTGACTGGAGTTCGAAATCGCTTAATACGGTGTCGCAGTCCAGTATGTTAACTACTGCGCCACGGGGACCTCCCTGATTGTTATTAGTATCGGATAAAAATGCATGAAACCATAAAACAGTTTGGAAACAAATGATTGATGTTAAAGAAGGGGAATAGTCGCTTGAAGCCGTAAAGTTTTATGTAAATTGATTGTTGTAAATCGGACTGCTTGATAAGATATTAACTGTAAACAAACAAATTATTGCTATTGTATGTTACAATTTGTGTTTTTGTAAATGTATCAATAATACAGCCAGCAAATAAGTCTTTATCCCAAATCCATGTTCATGAATCCAAAGGGGAAAAAATTAAATAAGAAAAATAAAGAATCACAAGCCGAATATCAAGAGACCAAGGGACAAATAAGTAAAAGTGTCAAAAATCTAACATTCTAATCAAAACAGAGCGGTCACGTGCGTACTCAGGAACTAAAACTTTGTTGTTAAAAAGCAACGGTTTTTATTGAGGGGAGAGACATTTCTGATGGGTCGTAAAAGTCGTGTAGGATGCAAAAACGACTCTATTTAAAGGTGTACTTTTGTTACGCTACGGGACCGAATTAACGTGAGTGTTGCGTTAACTGTCATGTCAAAAGTGGTCACATAATACAAGTACAAAATGGACTGTTGTTTCATGATGCGAAAGTTTATTGCCACTGGCACTTTTTTATAGCAGCCGTGAACCAAGAGATAGATTGTTTGTTTGTTTGTTTCTTATTTAATGGTATATCAACCTCCTCGGGTTATTTAATGCCAAATCGATCCTTTTAGAAGAACAGTAGTGGTACCATTTAACCCATAAAAGGGAGCCTAGGGGGTTTATGCCTTTCCCAATGGTATTTGTCCATTAGTGAACGTAACAGCGCGACTGGAGTTCGAACTCGCTTACGATGATTCCGCAGTTCAGCGGTTTAACCATTACACCAGGGAGACCCCCCCCCATCCGAGAGAGATAGAATAACGGAATTGCATCACTCACTATGAAAGACAGAAGCTTTAACCCGCAGGAGATGAAACAAACAAACACAGACCGCATCCTTTCTTCACCGACCAAGCCCTACGCCAAAAGGGTCTGTTCGTCTCAACTGCCCCTGTCTCCGACTGGACACGAACTGAAAATGACCGACAAACTAACTGACTGTGTGAACCCAACGAACTCACTCTGCGCCTTAGAACTCTTCTTGTATGTCTTATTCTAATTATTTTCTTAACCAACCTAATAATAACACGTAATAATAAAACTTTCCAATGCCACGTCATTCTAAAATCAGCTGACATCCACCCAAATGTTTACTTCAACACCTTGCCCACAGCCGATTTCAAAACAAACTTTTATTATGACAGGGACTGACGTGAAAGCAAACAAGATCCACTCACTTGACCTTTTGAACTCGAACTTGCAACTTCAAACTTAAAGCCTTTAAATGGGACAAAATTTATCACTAAAATAATATAATTTACAAAATAATTGATTAGAATCCTTAATTATATTTCACTTTATGTCTGGTGGTTAATTTGTATAATATATTTATCCGACTTCCAACCATGTCTGATTTTATTGGAAGTCATTGTATGGTGAGGATCAGCATACGAATCGATACTCGTGCGTGGCCATTTAGATAAAAGTCTTTGTCCCGTTCGCATTCCCTTTTAGAGGCGCCCCAGGTGCTAAACGATAAACTCAGCTTTGCTGAGCAAGTACTACCAGGGGGAAACGCTGGGATGATCAACTTTAGCCCACCCTGCAGGATCATCAGATGAACTCTAAATGTGCCAGGTAAAAATAATAAATTTACTCTTTCCCTTGGCATATCACGCTAATTTTCCGTGTGCAAAAGAAAGCCTCTTAAGAAACAACTTCACATAAATATAAAATAACCCTTGATGGGTTGACATGCCGTTTAAATCTATCAATCAAATAAGCAAGCGCTGATTAGCTTACTTTAAGAAGATAGAAAGCTTGGTCGGATAAGAGTATTTTTTTGAGAAGATATATACATATTTTTTTTTTCTGTAGACGAAATACGTATAGATTCAATCTTTACAAATTCACTGATCTTGTGGAAGTTAAAGCAAATAACACTATATATCAAAGTGTTAAATAGACTTCAAGTCAATATTTTTTCAGTGTAATTTCACCAAAGAATAATCTCTTGCCTCTTGTCAACTGTCATAGTCTTGCGAAACGATCCAGTTGAGAAATTAGAGTGGCATTTATCTGTTTATATAAAACAATTTACGTCGACTATTCTTCCAATTAACATCTACTTTAGTGAATACAAAAGCTCGATCGCTATCAACAAAGCTGTTAGATCACCATTTTCCCCTTTCTGCTTTTGAGAGAACCAATGAACACATGATTTGTGCTTTAAACAACGTACAGAATAGAAAACGTGCCGTATCTCTCTTACTTTGTCTACCTTAAGTGGTAGAGCGAGAAGTAACTTTGGTTTATGTAAAAAAAAGAATAGAAAATAAAAAAAAGGGGAAAAATGACAACATTTGAATGAAAGTAGCTTACAACAAAAGGTGAATTCAAAAGAGAAAAATGCATCTCCAAAATGTCATGAAAACGTCCTAATCTTACACTTGGTTTCTGTCTAGGTTAGCTATGAGTGTAACAGCATTTTGATGCTCTAGACTGAGCTGGTAAGGCAGTATTGAGATATTTTGCATAGATATCTGCCGATTGGAAAGAGCGCACAGCCAATGATTAATTGATTTATTGATGTTAGTGAAACGTCAAACCATCTAGGGTTATTTTATGCCTTCAGGTCAAGGAATCATGTTCATTTTACGTTCATATTTATATTTTTTATATAGTTGTTTCCTAAAAGATTTTCTTTGAACACTATGAAATCGTATACAGATAATTTTCAAATTGATCCATTTGACCCAATTTTTTTAAGGGAGTTTAACAGGTTTGAATTCAGAGTTTTCCTTCTCCTAGACTAGTTGCCTAACCAAGGCTGAAGAACCCAATCTGCCCTACTATTTACCCATAGCTGGAGGGAGAATAATTGGATTCATACCTTTCCCAAGGGTATTAGAGCTATGTGAAATGCAATCAGTCTCGTCCAGGATTTGAACTCGTGTCACCGTGTCCATTTCATACGACGATAACCATTACACCACGGGCACCTCCATTATTAACGATAATAAACGTTTGTAAACATTTATAGCTGCAAGGAACTATTCTTAAGAGTTATATGGTTTCAAGTATTTCTATCAAATTATAATAACCTCTACATAATTATACGGGCGGTATCCCAGACCTAGTAGCTAATGTGTTGGACTGCGATGACTTAGTAAGCAAGTTCAATCTCTAATAGTATTAAAATATCCATTTATGGACTAATATCTTAGGGATAGATATGAGCCATTTTATCCGCCCCGCTATAAGTTAATTAATATCACTACTTTTTGTATAGCCACATAATACATATGCATGCAGAAACATATTCAACACAATAAAGACGAGCAGACACAGTTCTTTAGAAACATATATACCTCTCACTTTATTTGAAAGGATCCGAAAGGGTTACTAAAGGTTTTACTGTGTGAGAGGTGAGTTGCAAACTGAACAGAACTGCAAAATATTGACCCCCACTCTTATGGCCATAACAGCGTTTTTTTCCCGTTCTCCTGGGCTGCTCAACTGGAGGCCTGGGGGCCCAGCCACTCTGGGACATGGTCCTTATTCCAACTTCTTCTCTCCAACTGATCTGAACTCCAACTGATCTGAACTTCCTGTCGCCGGGGTTATATAAAAATTTGACGTCCACCTACTTCCTGAGAGCGTCACAATTTGCACTCAATTCAACCCCTCGACAGTCAAGGTCGCCCCTGATCTCCTGATATCTTAGACTGGATGCACCCGTTATTTACACAGGGGCATTTCTTCTTTTGATAGCTTGGCCAGGTCGGAGGTCAATATGCAACATACTGTTCTTCTGCAATATGGCTTTGGAATTAAATCTCTCACAAAGGTTGATATGCTATTTAAAAAAAAACATACATTTTATTAATTTGGGGGCAAAAAATCAGCTCGAAAAGCAGTAAATTTTGCATCAGTATTTTTGCATTTTGTGTCTAATCAGCATGTACTCACTCTTTTTCAAATTTCATTGATATATTTCGCAGAGGACAATATTTGACTCGCCGTGAAAAATTTTAAGAAGAAAAACCCAAATAATTTAAGTAATCTTTTTCCAGCTAGATTATCAAAAAATACACTTTTTAACCAATTAAAAGGATAGATAAATTGTCGACTTTTTATCTTATATCAAACTTCAATCTAATAAATAAGCGATCGACTGGATTGTTCTTTAGTTTTTAATACAGATGTATTCAGTATCTTAAAGATTTTGTCTTTATTTCTTTTAAGTTGAAATTAAATATTCTTTTCCTTCGAGGATGCATTTAATTTCAACATCTTTTAATTATCTTAAATTGGATGAATACGTAATTAGGCTTCCCGTGTTGATGAAAAATTTCAATTTCAGCCCTAAACATGGTAATATATTAATATATTTTCCCATTATTTAGTGACACACTTACGTAGATCTTTTACACACAAACCATTAATCCATTAAATGGATGCTAAACAAAACTGCTACATTTCATGTAGCAATCTTTACTTTCTTTCTTTAAACATTTACGCTATGACTAATATTATCTTTTCTAGCAAAAAAGACTTTGTAACTTCTGTTTTCCAACAAACTTTTCACTCAACTTAAAGAAATAATGCTGCATTAATTAGTAGATCCGTGTTTTATTTAACCATTAACAAATTCTTTTATATAAGTCCTGTGTGTGATATAATATGTGACTGGTAATCTTGTTCTATAAAAATACATTTCATTAATTCTGAAAAGATATACCTCAAAGAAGAAACATGAAACGGAAAATCAAGTAATCGTTTTTTCCACTACCAACCATAGGTGTTCTGGTGATCGGTAATCAGTAATTTCCACGTTGTAGAAAAGAGTCTATTAACTCAAAGTCTTCTAAAAATTCATTACTTCAGAGGATGATCTCGGGTTCTGATTTGTTGGTTTTGGGACCAGTTGTCTAGAAGGGAAGAAACTGCTCTTAACTTGAGTATAACGTACCCGGACGAGTTCAGCTCTTCTCATCAACACAGGTCACATCCACTTTTGTAGATGTGACGATTCTTCTTTGACTAACACTTAAATGACCACTTGATGTTTCTAATTTTCCTGTGCAAAATTTTCTTTATTCTTCTTCTCTTCAGTAATTTTTTAAAAACACCAGCTGTTTTTTGCTCAGCAGCCAATGACATTAGGGTCATTTCCAGGAGCTGGACTAGGTTACAAATGCGAACGTTTTCAGATCGTATTCATGTCAATCATTTTGCAGCATGGAAAATTTTATTTACTCTACAACACCTAAACAGGTATTAAAGAGTAAAGAAAATATCCCGTCCCAGAAAGACCTTATGTCATCGAAAGACTCTTGAAGAAAAGTCATTCGATGACACCAGCAATTTCTTAATCTGCTGCCAACGACATCGTGATAATTTTCAAGATCAGTTATAGTGTCCGGATTCAAAAGTTTTCGGATCGTATTAAGGTCGCTAATTTTCTTGGATGGGACATTTGGCTTACTCCATATAACACCTTCTTGTGTTTTTCAATGACACCTGTACTTCCGTACTCTGCTGCTAACGACATCGGGATCATTTCCAGGTCATCGCACCACACTACTTTTGCTCGTGATGACTCTCGTATTCGAAGACATTGAGCTGTCACATTGGACCCTGCTATGATCTTTGGAATTTCATTTTCAAAGAAACAAGGCTAAATGTGTGACGGAAAATTATCCCCCATCTTTTTCTTTCTTTAACATTGATTGTCTTGTTCCTTCTTGGAATTGATACAACGAAAGACTCCCAAGTGGGGTTATCTTCATTCTGTCATTCGATCTCTTTAATTTCGAGACAGATCTTGTAAAATGAATCAAATTTAGATTATAAGTTTTTGTTTAAAAATCAAATTGCTTCTATTCATTACATAAGTCCTTTTTAAATTAAAAAAAAAATATATTTTTTTAAGAAGTATTTGATTACTGCATGCGGTTTAAGCTTAAACTGAGGGATATTAAGTAAAAAAAGAAAAAACATTTCTGGCCAATTTTACGATTCTTTGTTCGAAAGAGTACGTAGCATTCTTGGGTAATTCCTGTTAAGCTTTTTTCTCCGTACATTTCGTTAGCGCAGTGGAAACGACACAAAAATATTATGTGCTATTTTCAACAAATCCTGGAATCAGCAGCCTCAAAACAGCAGCTGTACGGCCACCATCCTCCCATCACACAGACCATTGAACTAAGAGGAACAATACATGTTGCTAGAGAAGTAAAACAAACTCAGAAACGATGTTCTCTAACAGACTGCTATACATGAACGCACCATTATTAGCCGACCAAACAAGACTTACACACATAAACGTCATGTGGACACTGGATGCTGTCTAAAAGACCTAACTGATGTGAGGAGCGATAGGGACGGATGGTGAGAGAGTCAGTTATCTCTGTGCTATTAGCACGAATTGATGATGTTAAGGTGATTTTTTTTTCTTCTCAAAGCAAGGAATATAAAAGTTTGAATTGATTTGAACGTTTATTCTTACCCGTCAGGCATTTTGGGCTTGGTGCAATGCGGACAAAAAATTGATGCGCTTACGTTGTAGAAATAAAAAAAAAGTAATTAAATCCCCACGAGGACAATAACAAATAACTGGACTAATAAGTTCAAAGCGGAAATTAGAGGAATATTTCAAATAATAAAGAGATAAAAGTTTGACATTGCACAGACATGAATAATTTAACAAAGGCTATATATATATATATATATATATATATATATATATATATATATATATAAGAGAAAGAGTGAAAGAGAGACAGAGACAAAGAGACACAGAGGCGGAGTGGAGCAGAGACAAAGGCAGAGAGAGATTGATTGACAGAGAGAGAGAGAGAGAGACAGACAGACAGACAGACAGACAGAAATAAATACGATTTTAATTAGATTGCTTTATCGATCTATTTATATATCTGTCTATCTTTCTCTATATATGCATAAAAAAGAGACGAAAAGATAGAAACAAATAGATAACGAAAATATACAAAATATTTTCTGGAAGTAAATTAAACACAAACACATATATATCAGATACACACAAATATATATATGTATATATATATATATATATATATATATATATATATATATATTTGTGTGTGTGTGTGTGTGTGTGCTATAGTGTATATATATATGTGTGTGTATGTTTTGTGGGGTGGGGGGAATATAAAATATTAAAAAAATATTCAGATGTTTTATATATATTTCATGTATCAATTTTTTTATATTTCGGTTTTTGTTAAACCATCTCCAAGGAGATGCAACAATGCAATATTATAATGCAAGTATCCGAAAATTATTTTAAATATAAAATGCAATAAAATTTTTTAGCATTCTATAATTGTTTATGGCATCCAATTCCAACATATTACGAGTGTGTATGCGTGTGTGTGTGTGTGTGTAGAGAGAGAGAGAGAGAGAGAGAGAGAGAGAGAGAAAGAGTAGGAAGAGACTCAGCAAAAGAAACAGGGAAATAAAGTGTTTTAAATAAGATCAAAAAATAATTTTTATTTTCATTATCTCTGTTTCTTTCTTCTTCTTATATACATATATAGCAAGAGGTGAAAAGAAAGAGAAAAGAGATTGCGTAATCGATTTCTTATATTTTGTAAATTCTATCATTTAGTGTTTTCGGACTATTGTTTTCATTTTTATTGTTACCCTATTTACCAATCCCTCCGCTTGGGCAGGATATGACACAAGGTCAGTTTTTTTGAGCGGAGTTTAACAAGTTTGAATTCAGAGTTTTCCTTCTCCGAGACTAGTTGCCTCACCAAGGCAGAAGAAATCAGTCTGCCCTACTATTTATCCATAGCTGGAGGGAGAATAATTGGATTCATACCTTTCCTAAGCGTATTAGTGCTATGTGAAATGCAATCAGTCTCGTCCAGGATTTGAACTCGTTTCACCGTGTCCATTTCCTACGACGATAGCCATTACACCACGGGTACCTACTTTTTTTTATTGTTATATTCACAACGGTTCGGCCGATGTGTCCTTTGGCCTTCTTCAGGTGTTTCTTGTTGAATTTAGGAGCCTACACGGAACTTTGAACCGAAACTTGTATTTAATCCAAAAGAGAAGATTGTTCTAACTCCGTTAGCCATAACGGTGTACCAGTATTAAGCTGTAGTACGTATTCCTTGTTTTTTGTTTACCAGAAGTCAGGATTTTACCTGCAACCTCCAGATGATTCATTAAGAAATTCATTAACTATACGCCTCAATCTTTTATGTCATGTGTCCTGCTTTAATATTTATTAGAGCTTAAGAGTTGTACTCGTTATGCTTAACGGAATTAGAACAATCTAACCCGTGGATTAAAAAAGGTCTCGGTTCGATGTTCCGTGTACTCTACCACGTTCGTCAAAAAACACCTGAAGAAGGCCGAAGGACACACTGGCTGAAATGTTATAAATATGAATATAACGATAAAGATAAACATAATAGTCCGAATACTCTAAATGATTAAAATTATAAAGATTCATCTAAAAGATTTTAACAGATTTTAAATTCTAGTTATCTATTTACTCTCTCGTTTATTCTCTTTCATATATATATATATATATATATATATATGTATTAACATATCTATATATTTTATGTATATATATATATATATATATATATATACACATACACACACATACACATATGAACATATCTATATATTTTATGTATATATATATATACACACGTACACTCACACACACACACACACACATATATATATAGAGAGAGAGACAGAGACAGAGAAAGTGGGGACAGAGACAGGGAAATAAAAGAACAGACAGAAGTGAAAAAGTTTTATTTCCTGTATGAATGTGCTTAAATAATCTTTTTAGGATGCTCTGTATATTTTCATGATTTCTTACTCTCTTCCTCACTCTTTATATGTATATATATATATATACAAAGAGATTGAGACACACACACACGCACGCACACACACACACACACACACACACACACACACGCATATATATATATATATATATATATATATATATATATATATATATATATATATATGTCTCACTATATATATATATATATATATATATATATATATATATATATATATAATCAAGCTCAAAATTTGTGTGTTTTTCTGTGTCCATCGGACAAAAGAAAAAAGTAGATACACAAGAACACTGTATTTATTCTCATGTGACATTTTGCGAGAAAGATGATAAGCTACATGAAATCTATTTACCAGCTCATATCGGATGTTTAAAGGAGGTAAAAGCCCCCGGTAAAAATTTATATACCCCCGATTGTAATGAAATAAAAATCATATTGTTGATATTTACTGGAAGTCAGGATTTTTATCTAGAAGTTAACTATTGGCAACTTGGAAAAATACTGAATCACATATTTCAAGTGTTAACTGATTTGATAAATCCTTATGTTTCAGAGTTTGAATAACTTCTCATTTTTCTTTTCTAATTAATTACTTTCTATATTTTTAAAAACATATTTATATCTTTATGCAGCCATGACCTTGATATATAGTCTGCCAGAATTAAACTTTATTTGTTTAGTATCATAAATAATTATAATGATGTTAGATTACTATGATAATATATCTTTAATTGTTAGTGCTTGTTTATAACTTTCCTCAAACTTTTATTTACTTGCATATTACATGCAAAAGTCACAGTATATGTGATGGCTGCTTTAATTTACAAACTGAGATAAAAATTAAGAAGATTATATCTGGTATAAAGGAAACACCTCTTTAACATAAAACTGGCATTTCTTCTTTTTTCATTGAGTTACAAGAATGGATTTATAGATTTATAATCTACACGATTGTTAAGAATATTTTTTCAAGATAAATGAGTAGTGAATAGTATCCAAGACTATATTATAATTTTTTGACCGAATCCTTGCAATAGGAGCTTGCAGATATTCCGTTCCAAAACTTTCAATAATATCGAAGCAGTAACTTTCATAAATTAGAGTACAATTTTTGTAGGCGCTTTCAGAACCCAGTCAACGACGGGTATTTCTGCTAGTATATATGTATATTTTTGTAGGTGTTTGAACATAAATAAAATGTTAAAATGCTAGCTCTGAAAGCGTTACTTCCTCTTTATTTTAAATGAATGAGTACTCCTTATAAAGGTAATAACTAAATTCTAATTAATACTATATATATATATATATATATATATATATATATATATTAATATATATATATATATCTATATATATATCGGTCTCTCTCGCTTATACACCACACACACACACACACACACACACACATATATATATATATATATATATATATATATATATATATATCTTACAATAACGTATACACAGAGTTTCAGCAAAACTAGCAATTGTTAATTACCGTTTATTCTGTGACTAAGCATGCCTTACTTATGAAAGTAGTTAAAGTAGGCAACCGTAGTCAAGGGCTGACCGAATAGATTTTCAATAGTTACAACACCGAGATGTAGG